>JAMQGT020012992.1:7500-93353 GCA_024447675.2 Pterophyllum scalare | reverse complement strand
TGCTGTCCGTGAAAGCCGCCCGCTGCTTCATGCTATGCCTTTACGTGCATCCAGGGATGTATTTATGGTAGTCTCCTTCTCAAGAAATTGTCCCTGTTGTGAAAAGAAAGTACCCATTCCCATGCCTCTCTACCTCACAAGTGAGCAGTGGAATGTGAAAATGGATCATGGAGCTCTCCCGGGTGGATGCAGCACAGAGCGTGAGAGCACGTGATAGGCCAATATGAGAGTTGAAAAGAAGATTCTTGCAGTTGAAATGATTTTCTTTTTACTTTTTGTGCAGAGCTCTGCTGTTTATCTTACTCCAGCAGGTGTTCCTTAACCTGTGCCTATGCCCGAGCACATTTTACACAATAAGCAGTTTATTACAGTGTCCAGGTGTAGATGCGATGTGACGTATGGAGGCTTTCGCCTCATTTTTATGTGAGACTCTTGCAGTCTTGAAGAGTTAGCAAATATGATCCATATTTCATTCACTCGGTTTCAGGATGAACTAGTGAAATAAGTTACATGGTGATGCTTAAATTTTTTTTTAAATGTTAAGAATTTAGTTCAGAGTGAGGCTCTTTCTGCAGTGGACCTGAGGCAAAGGATGCTTTGTCTCATCACTGACATGTACACTTAAGGGCTTATGAGCCAGGGACCCCGAAGCCTCGCCAGAAATAGCTAATAAGGGCCTGTGTGCTATTAGGTGGGTAAAAACTGAAGTACATGCATTATTTGACTGTTCACAATTTTGACCAGCAAGCTACTTCATATCCTATCCTATATCTATATAAGCACCAGGAACATGACTTATACAATGTTGCAGGTTACTACAAGGAGGTGTGCAATTATAAAGTACTCCACTGTCATTTAAGATGAGATGATAAGCAAAAATATTAGATAAGTCTATTTTTTTCTGTGTTTTCCCTCATCTATCAGCTGAATGAAGACGTAGTACAGCCTTTTCAAGATGTTGCACTACAGTGCTAGATAGGTATGATCTAAGGAAGACATGATTGGAACATAGCATACTGTACCCCTGGAGCTTCCAGGAAGCATGTTAATGTGCAACAGTCAAGGCCGTCACATGTTTTTCAGGCTCCATATTTATTCCTCCTGCATATAAATGTATGGGCCATTATGATGTATGTAGAGACACTGAGGCGACTGCTTATTCATTGATGCTTGCACACAGAAGCCGTCACAAAGACGCCCCAGTCACACATGCACACGGTCCTCTGAGCCACACAGACTCCATACTGAGATCCCTTTCATCTTTCCTATTGACTATGGTTGTATCCTGTAGCTCGTACGGAACACACAGCCACAGCATCTCTCACATTGTCTATACCTTCCTGCTCACTCACAACCCCCCCCCCACACACACACACACCTACCTACCCACCCAGACATCATACTCATGTTTGCCTCATTACCTTTCATCTCTCCAGCTTATTGAACTCCACCACTGGCATCATGATCCTTTGATGATGCTGCTTCCTAGACATAATCCCACATTTACCCCCTTTACATATTACCATGCTAACAAATGATTTGTAATGTCAGACCCTTGGGGCATACAGTAGAGAAGTATGACTGTGTACAATATAGAGCTCTGTTAATGGGGTCCTTATGGTCTATTAAGGTGCACGTGAGACACATAGGTTCAGTATTTCTTTATGAACCTACCAGAAGTAAGGACTGAAACATTTTTATATATATTCCCTTTTTTAGGCATTGATTAAGAAATAAAGTAAGCACAAGAGAAGGAGGCAGTGTGAGACCATGGGGAGGACATTTAAGCAAATACATATGAATGTAAAGATACACATAAAGATAGTTTATTATTCTCTTTGCTTTGAAATACTGCCTCCATCTAACTATTCCTTCATATAGAGGTACACATCTCCCCTGCCCCCCTATATTACAGACACAGACAAGCACACACACACACACACCTCTATTGGGGTCAGAAATTATCAACTGTAATTGTGTGGTGCTGTAGTATCATCAGGATTTAGTTTTCCAGTGGGGTGTGTTAGCAGGTGGTGCACTGTCCCTTTAGTAATGAGAAGTAGAGCCCCAGCAGTGTCTAACACTAGATGTACAGTGTTCAGTGCCAACTATGTACACTTCAGTATACATGCAAGGCTGTGTCCAGAAAGTGTGCTCACTTTTATTAACTCTTTGCAAGGGTTTTTGTGTATATACACACTAACACACACACACACACACACACACACACACACACACACACACATATATATATACACATATATATATATATATATATATATATATATATATATTCTGTCTGTTTATTATATATATATATATATATATATATATATATAGATGGATGAGATAGATGGTGTATATGTATACATGTATGTAGGATGATATTATTTTGACATATACAATCAAAGTAATGGTCACATCACCTAGGCACAAACTGAGCCTATGAAATAATTATTTAATATGAGGCGGTGAAAAATGTTTGATCTTACGCCCGCCATCGAGCCCCTGACTGTCCGAGGCCAAAGAAAGGAAAGGGGATGATCTCTGATGACGATTGCTCGAGCTGGCGTGGAAGGACTGAAGCGAAAGTCGCAACGCTTTTTTGACCCATCTGAGGCATGAAACTATACTAGAAGTATCTGAGCTTGAACTTTCAGTGTACAAAACTATGTAACGCGCTGAAAGTTTTATCTAAGCGCAGCCAATGATGGTCAGAGACTTAGCTGAAGAGACAGATGTCCACTGTTAGGGCGGAAGGATGTGAGAGTCTTTGATAAACAAATTAAGCCCCCTTGTGTCTGAAATGTGAGAGAAGTGATGTGCGATCAGGGGTGAAAGAGATAAATAAGAAAAGGAAATGCAGATGACTTGTTGTCTTATTGCGGTAGAGGCTGTGACTCGCCACAACTGAACATCATAAAAGGCCAATAAAGAAATGACATGTAGCTGCTACACAGGAAGTGATCCTTGGATAAAATGTTCAGGCTTGATTTTGCTGTGATTTTAAATGTAAATTTTCACAAGGGCTAAATAAGCATCTCTTTTGTAGTGTTTAGCGATAAGCAAACAATGAATTAATTAATGATTTTCATCATTCAAGACTGAAGTGCCTAATGTCCAGTTTTCAAAGAGGCACTGATTAAATTATTCAGATAGAGCTGAGTCCAAAGCACCCTATGTAGTCAATTTCCGCCATATTGTGCTTTTTCATCCATATTGGATTTGTAACTGAAGATTTTACTGAAGCAAAACTTCGTACACAGATGCATGACCTCATTTTGAAGAGAGAAGCATCTAAAAATACCTCAGAGTCAACTGTGTCAAGGAGTATTGTTTTGTTGTCTAATAGTCCATTCTGTGCTCGCATTATATAAATAGTCTTATATTATCTTGTCAAATGGAATCAATTTCGAAGCAAAGCCTGAGTAAGATCATCTTGCAATCAAATGCAGATTTTCCTCTAGATGGTCTTGGGCTCCATCCTGGAACTGTCCCTGCTAAGCTGTTGCGTGCCCCCTCCTTGCTGCTTGCAGTTATACTTTGAGATGGTTCCTGTGGGTCTCGCAGTGCAGATGATTCACCGGAACACCGACGCGGTCTTCCTGTCTCTATTTGCCAGATGTGTTGATTTTGCGACGGTTTTTTTGCTTGTATGTTTAAAAGATGAGACAAGAGAAAAGAAAAGGAAAAGGAAAGTTTGTAAATAACCCAGTAGTAGCTCATAACTGTAGCGTATTCCAATAATTTTTTTCATTATGTCAGAGATTTACGAAGACACAAAGATTTTCCATTATGTTCAATCAGAACACAGCATGCTTTCGAGCCTTACCACACTACCCGTCAAAATGTTTGCCAACTCTCCATGGCTGTCATGGAAAGTGATTGACTTGTACATACACATAATGAACCTGTTGCCAAGCTTGTCTCAGCAATCATTCACAGCTCTCATGTTACTATTTGATTCAAGTGTGCTTGATCCAGGGATAGGTTGTTTCAGCTTTCTTTTGTTGTGCGGTATGAACACTGTCTACAGCGCCTGGTGGAATCTGGCTGAGCGTTGGTGACGTGAAACACGGCGGAGCCTTCCACTCTTGCTTTGAATCAGGTTTGTATCATCAACATCTTGAAAGAAACCTCTTTGCAGCGGAACGTGAAAACAGAATATACTTTCTAGAGCACGTGCGGTGTTTGTAGTTGTTTTGCTTAGTGTTTGAACCAGGTCGACAACAGAACGGTCCCAGAAGTCAGATACACTTAGAACATGATTACATTTTTTTTTTTCTTTACCACAAACTCAAAAAGAAAAGTGGTTTGAATGGATATTAACTTCAATGCAAATCGGGTGGAGTCTGATTCTGGCTCTTTATTGAACTGAACCTTTTGTTGTCAGCTCCAACTGTCTCTGTTTTTGAACTCTGGCAGAGGACCTTTTACACATTTCAATGGGGAGTTGGCTTTGAATAATAATAAGACTAATCCACCATCGGTGGTGCTTTGGTATATGTGGCCTGTATTTTGGTGCTACAGCCAGTTTGAAAGAGATTGAGAAAGAACAAGAATAACAGACAGAGAGTCTTGGAGTTCAAAAAATGAGAGTGAGGATTTGGGAGTCTACTTTAATGTTAATTACAGTGTGTTTAATCCCCAGAAGCTAACAATGATGTCATGGGGTATTTTGACTAATGCTGTAAAAACAACTAAATATAAAGTCAGATACACATTATTTGTGTTTCAAACATGAAGACAGGCAACACAGTTACAAGTACAGGAAGTGAAGTCACAGAAAATGGACACATCCCATACATTATCACACTATCAGGTACCTTATGGAACACTGAATACAGAGCTATGCACAAAGCAAGTCTAATGCTATTTGCTATACAGTTTCTCATTTGGTTGGCTTAAGTAAGTAATTAATGAAATGAATGTGATATATGTGCCTCTAATTGTCTTTGTCTTTTTGTTTATCATACTGTTGTCTGCTTGCTTTTTATCTAGTTTGAATGTCTTTATTTACTCTGTGCATGTTCCCATAGCATTATTTATTGTAAAGAAGTTTTTGTTTAACCTTTGTATATGTATGTGTCTGTCAATAGCTCTTTGAAGTTCATTTAAATTCACTCCCTTGGAAGTGTATAACATCACAGATGCTATAAAAGATTGTTCTGTGATCCATAAGAAACTACAATCCAATAAAACACTGAATGCAAACAAAAACGGTGAACACAAACTCTACCAACACAATGATCCATTTTCTTTAACCTCTGATCCATTCTGACTCTGAATTCACTGAGGCCTATTGCAGCTGTCACTGGCTGAGAGGCTCGCAGCCAGTCTATTCTGCAGGGCTTTTCTTTTTTATTTTTGTTTTTTATTTATTTTATTTTATTTTATTTATTTTATTTTATTTTATTTTTGTTTTCTTTATTTTATTTTATTTAGCTGTTTCAGGGCTCCAGATATGAGAGACATGTATTTTTTATGCAGAAGGGTCTGATTACGTTCATAATAGTGTCTTACAATTTAGTGGCTATATATACCACAAATTTCTGTTTTCACACTAAAAGCTGTGCCTCACTTGTCAAATAAGAGGAATGAAAAGGCTCATGTAACACAAGCAATCTGATAAGAGATGTTTGACAGCCTAACACAGCACAATGTTCACAAACTATGACAACAATCAACCTCTGGAGGTAAGTGAAGAAGATGTACAACGACCACGTAGATGGAGTGAGATTTACAAGGTCTTATACAGTACATTGTGCTTAAGGACCATGTTGGTTGAGTCATCAAATCATACACTGATGGGTATTTATCAGGAAGGAGAAATATGTTACACATTACACACTTTTATACATGTTTTTTTTACTTAACTTCTGCCCTGGCTAAAGAGACTTGGTTACCATACTGGTTACATTACCTTTGCATTGCTCCGTAATATGTCTGGAAATACATATTAGTTAAGTAATTGCCAGTGCATGGATGACCTTAGGCTACAGTCCCGCACACTGAAACGAATGCTGATAAGATAGAAACAACGACTTTAGTCTTTAAGTATGAAACAAAGCCAACAACACAAAGCAAAGTTGGAGGACCAGGACCAGAAAGAGAACTCAAAGCAATCGCCACAGTGATTCTACTGTGGAAACATGTTGAGGATTGAGAAATAGAGGCTGCGGGGTGTTCCTCGACCTGGCTGCCATTGTTACTGACTGAAGGTGGGGTCTGTCTGCTGGGCTTGGGCTGGCATACGCTTACCTTTAACGTCGCACTGACTCCTTTGCTACCTTTGAGTCTGCATGCTATCTTCTGCAGGGGATGTCCTTTGCAAAGAGCAGATGTTGTGTTGAGTAGTATGACGTGGTTGTTTCGGTCCTGGATTTCAGTTCGGACTTTACCAGACACACTCTTGTCCTTTCAGTGCAATAAAGAGAATGAACCTAATGCTCATATCCCCATTTCAAGCTGTCCCATCAGACTCCCTGAACGCCTGCACACAAACTGAAGCCAGCTCGATGTGGGCATTTGCTCTTTTCTCCTTTTTATCCATCCGTTGTGCAGAGAGCTTATTTGAAGAAGACTTTGTAAGAAATGTAATGACATAACACAGTAATGTAGCAAATTACAGTAATTTGTTACATTACTGCATTATAAAAAGAAAAGTAATGTGATTGACAGGGACTAGAAGAGAGAGCATATTTCTCCCATATTGGCTTCTTCTTCATTGGCTCCCTGCTAGATCTCGAATAGAAGTTGATATCCTTCTCCTAACATACAAGGTCTTGAATAATCAGGCCCATCTTATCTCAAAGACCTCATAGTACCATATCAGCCCCAATAGAGCACTTCGTTCTGGGACTGCTCGGCTTACTTGTGGTTACCTAGGATACTTAAGAGTAGAATGGGAGGCAGCAGCCTTCAGCTTTCAGGGCCCCTCATCTGTGTGGAACCAGCTCCCAGCTTGGATTCGGGAGACAGACACCCTCTCATTTTCAAAATTAGGCTTAAAACTTTCCTTTATGATGAGCTTATAGTTAGGGCTGGATCAGACGACCCTGAACCACCCCTTAGTTATGCTGCTATAGGCCTAGGCTGCTGAGGGAGGTCCCATAATGCACTGTTTCTTATTCTGCATTCACCTTTATTTACTTTGTTTATACTTCAGCTCTGTATTTAATCATTGTTATTAATCTATGGCTCTCTTCCACAGCATGTCTTTTGTCCTGTCTCTCTCCACTCAGCCCCAACCGGTCGCAGCAGTGACTACCCCTCCCTGACCTGGTTCTGCTGGAGGTTTCTTCCTGTTAAAAGGGAGTTTTTCCCTTCCCACCGTCGCCAAGTGCTTGCTCATAGGGGGTTTGATCTTTGAGCTGTTCAGGTTGTTATTCTGTATGTTTATATTTGGGTATTACCACAATACAGAAGCGCCTTGAGGCGACTGTTTGTTGTGATTTGGTGCTATATAAATAGAATTGAATTGAATTGAATTGAATTACAGCAACACGTTGCTCCAACACTGTTGATAATATGAAACTGTGTTGTCTTGAGTCAGAGTGCTGTTAGCCACACCCTCAGCTGTGATGCTGAAGTTGCATAAACTTTCTCTATAGAAGCACATTGGGAAGGATTATACACGTAGTATCTGTAGAATCCACGCCGATGACATTTGGGCAGAGCAATCTTCCTCTGTGAAGTGAAGTGATGTGAATCTACAAGAGGAGGCTGTTTGCAACAGAGCAGTTAGCGGGCTTGTGCACCAGCTGGAGTATCTTGGAACCAGGTTTTCCTTCTGTAACTTGAAACTGTTTTTCGTGGAATTGTAACATTGTATTTGGAAACGATCTCAAACTGCCAATGTGTGCTTCGAAAAAAAGCGTCAGAGTGTAAAGTCACTGTGACTAAGGAATATACAAGGGTGACTTACTTCATGCCAAGTTCGCTTTTCCTCAAGAATTTTCAGATTACTGTGTCTGGAGTTCCACCGCATCTAGCATCTGCAGTGGCTGACAAGTGAAGCATTTCCCCTGTTTGTGTACAAAGCAGAACAGAGAGAGTGAGAGAGAGAGGGAGGAAGGATGGAGGCTCAGTGTTTCTCGTTGGTGACGGTGCTGCGAAGGCACACTGAGCAGCATGGAAGTTAAAGAGAAAGGCCATAGGGCATCACGTATAAGAGATATAACGAGAGAGCCCTTAGCTGTACACTGTTTAATTATGAAACAAGAACGTGTTCAATTGTCAAGAGCCTGCTTCATGATGCAGTTTGAAGGAACACTCCCTGTGAAGACGAAGGTGGAAGAGGCAAAGAAACACCTTGATTTGCTGAGTGATGCTGCAAGATGGTTTGTTAAGAAGATGTTACATATTCATGGTGTGAAGCTGTCGGTTTTGGCCTAAAGTAAGTGAGAACTTTATAGCACCGAGGCCAAATGAGGCTAAATTTGTTTTCAGGGAAATGGAATTTTCTTGTGCCTGAGGCTGCACAGTGGTTTTAGGTACGATGACTGATTAGTATTCAAAACACAGTTTTAAGTCCCTCTTCACCTTTGATGCATGTTTGTTTTTGAGGATACAATTAGAATATCAGGGCACAAAAACATATTGACAGATCCTTATATTCAGCCTGGTCATCTGCCACTGATAGATTGTCCGTGGTCCATTCTCAGATTATAGATATAATGTGAAATTCACTGTTCCACTATTCTGAATACTATTCTGCAGTTTAATGTGGATTGTTGTTTCAATCTGTATTCCATTTGCAGGCTTCTAATAATATATCGCTTTTCCATTGTTTTGTCTATCATTTTAATGGGATGAAAATCATTTCAAGAAGCACACTCCGGGAGCTGCAAAGTTGTAAATGTCTGTGGGCTCTGTTCAGATGTATGGGAGCGTGAGTTCTGTGGATCAGCTACCTTCTGCAGTGCTGATAGAGTTCGTTGGTTTGGCCGTTAGTGGAGGTCCCGTTTGAGGGCCGAGAGCGTGTCTGAACAGAATGCTGAAGGGGAAGGGGTCTAAGGGCCGCATAATACCATGTCAGTGCAGGCCAAATTATTTATCACCTTGTGAACAAAACATTGTCCTGAGCAGCCATCAGAGGAAAGGGGTGGTGTGAGGTGAGCCGTGAGGTCTGCCACGATGTGGCCTGATCCCCATCCTCTTCCTCTTATCTCTTCCTCCTTGGCCCCCTCCTCATTACTCCTCAGGGATCCAGGCACCAGACCTCATGGGCTCTCGTAGAGAGCTGCGCATGACGGTGTGAGAAGATGAGGGATGTAGCTGCTGAAGAGGTCCCAGGTCTTCATTTCAGAGTCCTGTGACATTTTCTCACTACTTTCTTTCTTGCCATTATGGCCACGCTCATGATCCGGCTGCTCGTGGTCAGGGCCCGTGCAGAGTATCTAGATGGAGATCTGCTCATGTAGGCACTTGTCCTTGTGAGCGCTGCTTTATATTTGTGTGTTTGTAGAGTGGCCTGTGGAGGCATGGGCGGGGGGACTGCGGCTGGTCTACTGGACTCTGGGAAGTAGGCCCGATCAGTCTCTCTCACCCACAGCCTTGCCAGGCAACCTGGAGTTTTATCTCAATCAATATCCCATCCTGTGGCTGCACCGAGCAAGCTGTTTGAAAAGTCGAAGAAGTACCATGAAATGGCCGTTGTTGAATTACCTGGACGGACACATTTAGAAGGCCATTTGCATTAAGAGCAAGCTCTCCCCAGATTGAGTGGATAGAGCATCATTTAATAGCCCTGGATGAGAACATCATCTGATAGAAAGATTAGACACACACACACACACACACACACAATCTATGGACCTATTTTCTGGTGCACTGATAGCTACATATACCATTTGCAAAGTGAGGTACTGATTTTCATGTCCCCTAACCAGAATGAATGAGTTGGAATATGGCCAAATGAAGAAGATATATTATGTCTTCGTCATCGGCTGCCATATCGGACTTAGCAAAGACCCTTTATCTTACCGCAATTGTTCTATGAAGTTTTGCTGCTTTGAGTCTCATCCATTTGCAAGCAGTAAAGCCTTGTATTACACAGAAGAGGGATTGTTATGGAGGTAAGACATATTATGTTCCTATGTTTGCTATTTACCTATGAGACATGTTCTTCAAAGGGAAAATAAGAGCCTGTTTGTTTCCTGGGGTAATTGAAGGCCCATGGCATCTGTTTAAAACGAGGTTGAAAGAGGCATGCTGTTGCAAATTTGCAGTGTGACTCATTGAGTGATCAGAGTCACTCCAAGCTCGGTGACCCGGTTTGGTCTGTACTGTAGGTGTATATCAAGAGTAGGTATCCAGTCATCTAATGCTTAAAAATCAGACTTCGACGTGGAGAAATTACACCAGCACTGTGTGCACTTATTTCTGGAACTAGAGGTTTTTTGGCTCCCCGAGGGTCTCGGGTTTTTTTTGTTTTGTTTTCTTTTTCATGGGTTGTATTGATGCCAACACACAGTCCAAGTGAGAAGGTTGTGTCTCCTATCACCCACGACGTGTTGCATTTTAAACTAGGCTTTCCTCAGCTTGGCACATCATTGCGTCTTCAGAGCCCTGGGCGTATTTTTAGTGTCTACTGTGAGTGATGTTTTTGATGTGAATTATTCACCCCAGAGAGACACCGCTTGGATGCTAGCCCTTGTTTTTAAAAAGTCACCTTGTCTTGCTCCTAATTTTACAGCCGGTGGCAGGCAGAAATTACGGCGGGCAAGGCCTGTGGCTGAGGCTGACGGCTGCGAATTGCCGATTTCCCCCTGCACTTTCAGTGCTGTTGCAGTGCCTGTGAGCACACAAACGCAGGCTGAGTACATGTCAGGCAGAGGTTATGGTGTACCTGAACTGCAGGGATGCCATTGGATCGTTATCTTCTCTCTTATTTCAGGGTTGTCTCAACCCTCCTGCCCCTCTTTTTCAACACCACCCCCACCACGATCACATATCACGATCAGACCCACGCACAACCCCGTTCCACCTTTACGGTGTGTAGTTTGGCCTTCTTACACACCCTACGGCAGAAATGTTTCCAGCAGGCCATGTCTGTGTGTATTGATTACACACTCTTGTATTCACCCACACAGACACATTCACAGCATTCGGTTACACTTGTTAACCCTGACCTTTTGGATATGGACTACTTTGTATATCGGGGGCTCAGTGTACTGAAATAACGAGGACAAGATGTTGCTGACTCTTACTATATAAGAGCTGAAAATGTTTTGCATGATGTTTGGATTATTGATGCACCTTTACCTCTGTTACACTACGTTTGTGATGTGGCTGACATATTGATGAGGTGGAGATTCCCTCTTACTGCCACTTTTTGTTTACTGTATCCTGTTGCTTTTCAGCAAAGAGCCTGAACATGTTTGAAGACAGCTTTCCAGGCGGTCGTTAGCTGGCTTAAACTCCCTCCACAATTTTCTGAATATGTGCTGGAATGCTGTGTTTCAGGATATTTCCAGTGGTGAAAGTCTGAGGATTTACTGTACTTTTTTCCAACCTGTCTTGAATGGAGATAGACATTGTGACAACACTGACTACTTGAAAAGAACAGTGCTAAAATATTTTAGTAACATAACCTGACATAACTACACAAGGCTCATATCCCAACAGAGCCCATTTGACCTTTGTCTTATCTTACTGATTCAATCACCAAAATGCGATGGTAAACTTCACCTTAGGGCCACAGAGGTTGCTCTGGATACCAGCATGTTTCTTTCCTCGCTATTTCCTCCCCAACATCTTTTCTCTGTTCATCTACAGCACACTCACAAGAACGGAGAACAGATGCAGATGCCAGCAGAGAAGCTGCCTTCTGCTGGCCCGCATGGAGATGGCCCAGATCTGGTGGTGGCAGGGAGGGAGCCTGTGAGAAGCACCTGGCCGTGCCGGGCCGAGGGCCGACCGCTTGGTCCCCAGTCGTACTGGCGTCCCTTCCAGCCCAGAGGAATGAGTGTGTCGGCTGCAGAGCGAAGCATGGGGCTCAGCCCCCTCCTTCACACACCATCATCGCCGTTGCCCCCGAGGATGACAGATGCTCTGTCCGCTCCCTACAGCAGGGAGAAAACATTAGACATCTGTATAATTGACTGAAGATGAGAGAAAGAAGAAAAGGAAGAAAAGAGGTGGAAAAGAGAGAAACGAGGGCGACAGATTGCGTGGGTGTGTGTTTGCACATGAGTGAGACATTAGAGCATAGAGTGCTGTGTTTTAGTTGCTTTTTCGTGTGTGTTATAATGAAATATAAGATATTACCGAGATACAGAGGCAGAGAGGAAAGGGGAAAATGAGAGAAGGAAGAACAGTGTCTGAAGACTGAGAAAAAGGGAGGGGTGCTAGAGGAGGAGAGAGAGGTAGGGAACTGGCACAGGTGATGGTTGGCTCTCGCTCAACAGGACATCTTTTCACACATATTACACATGTCCTCTCCAATCCTCTCACAGAGACCGTCACTAGAAGCCACTCTGTAGAAAACAGGCCTATACACTTCCGAGCTGCTGAAACTGCCAATATTTCATGGCTGTGTGATGCCTTGTGATCCAGAGTCTTAGCAACAGAATTATTCTGAGGGTTTAACATTGGGGCTTACTCTCACAATAGGGCAAAGGTTGGCGTATGTGATCCAAGGAGTTAATCTCAGCTGGGAAGCAAAGATCAGGAATTCCAGAAAGAGAGACGAGGGAAGTTTCTCAGTCCTTCTGTTTTTTGGAATATAGAGCACATCCAGAAAAAGATAAGTAAAAGGGGCTGACATGGCACTGACAAACAAAGCCAAATGTGTTCGAGCAGTGTGTGTGAGTTTGTACGAGTGCACTGTGGCAAACAACGCCAAGTGCAACTTGATAAATCCCCGTTATGTCTGAAAGTTACGCCAAATGGTCCCATTTAAAGAACATGTTCCTGCGTGTGCTGGCCGCCGCGCACATATCAAAGCTACCCAAACAAGAAAGTGATACTTGAAAGCTGGTGTACACAACTTTCCAGGGAAAATAAACACAATTAGAAAGAGTGCACAGACCTAGTTCATTATTAATGGAGCTGCTTTTTAACTGCCTCACTGAAGAGATTCTTCTCAATGATTTATCACCATGGAGATGCATGTCAAGTTGGTGTGCTTGGACACTTCATGAATATCAAATACATATGCGAAACAAAAGGGGTATACATCATTAACCACACTTTGAAACTGCTTTACTGAGTTCTGCTAGAAATCAGGGATCCTTGATTGTCCGTTGTGCTGTTACATCAATCATAACCTTACAATTTGATCTCGTTTTGACTGAAAATTCTTGATGAAACAGTTCGTAAACTACTGGATCACAATGACTGCAGCACTTGCCATATAATTATCTGTTTGAGAGGAATGGGTGCACTGTAAAACCTAACTGTATATCTTTATAAAAGAAGTAAGTTCATTTAACTTAATCTGCTGAAAAAGTTGGAGCCACTCATTCCAATAAATTAAATATAATTAAAGATGAATTGTTGAAGTTCTAACTCAGTTGTTTTGAGTACACTTTAAATTTATTGAATATTTTAAGTAGTGGTAACATATTAACAGTTAGCTCCACCGACTCATTTTCTTGGAGTTTACCTTATACCATTACAAAAAATGTAAACACCACTTCATCTATAATCTTTCAATTATTGTTTCTATTTCAGCTTTTAAATAACCACATACCAAATATGTATGCAGATAATTGTTAATGATCTCCCAAAGTGTAAAGATTTTTTTTGTTCAAAGTTTCTTTATTTGTTTTTTTTAAATGCGCATGAAATTACTTTGAGATACAAATTGTAATTTTCCCAGATCCCACCCTAAACATAGCCCTGCCCTCTTACACCAAGATTATAATAAACATACAATATTCACTCAGAAAGTGGAAATTAAATTATGAGCATAACATTTTCTTTAAAGAAAAACAAAACAAAATAACAACAACAAAATAACCCTGATGCATTTGCATACAGGTTATTTATGAAAAACAAATACATGAGAGAGAGAGAAAAAAGAAGGAAATAGTGGGAAAGGTTCTATGAATCGGAGATGTCTAGAGGAGCCATTTCTTCCACGTGGTTCAGAATTGGTTGCCAGGTGATGTAAAAGTTGTATGCACAACCTCGTACAGTGTAGCGAATTTTTTCCAGAGTTAGATGATGCATAAGATCTCTAACCCACGAAGCAAAAGTTGGAGGGAATTTATCTTTCCATCTGAGTAGTATGAGTCTCCTTGCTAATAAGGTGGCAAATGCTATTATATTTTTTCTGTGCAAACTAAGATTAAGTTCTAATGGTACCACTCCAAATATTCCAATAACAGCAAGAAGTTCTATAGTTATTCCTAATGCATCCAAAAAAAAAAAAGATTGATAGCCAGAAGTTTCTTAGTCTTGGACACAGCCAAAACATATGAGATAGAGACGCTAGTGATGATCCACAGCGATCACAGTTGGGGTCTATATTTGGTATAAATTTAGCCAATCTTGCTTTGGACCAGTGTAACCTATGGGTAATCTTAAGTTGTATAACTTTGTGTTACAAACAAACTGAAGAATAGTGTATTTTTTCTATTGCAGAATCCCATATATTCTCATGAAGTTTTATGTTTAAGTCCTCTTCCCATTGTTTTTTTAAACTGCAGCAGGGGTTTATCATAATAGGAAATAAGCAAAGTATAGATTTTGCCAATTGATCCTTTAAGAAAGGGGTTGAGCTCTAAATCAGTGTCCAGGAGAGAGCTATTTGGTAAGGATGGGAAGTGCGCTGAATGAGACGAAACAAAACTACGAAGTTGCAGATACTTATAAAAGTGTGAATTATGGATTTTATATTTTGATCTCAGCTGTTCAAAAGATGCAAATTTTTCATTGATATATAGATGTTTTAAAGGACTAATCCAGTCTTGGCCCAGGAGTTAAAAGAGGCATCTATGAGTGAGGGCTTAAACATGTTATTTTTTGCTATGAAGGCAGTCAGTGATAAATTGTTTAATGACAAGGTTCTTCTGTATTGTGACCACACTTTGAAGCATGTTTAACCACCGGTTAAACATGGTTCAGGTGGTGGAAATTCAGAGCTAAGCAGGGCATGCAATGAAACAGGCTCACACGATGACATTTCTAATTGCAACCATTTTGGAATATTATCATTTGGCTTCATTACCCAGTATAACATAGTCCGTATGTTGGCTGCCCAGTAATAGTATTGGAAGTCTGGTAGTGATAGACCTCCATGTTTACCATGTTTCTGTAAAATATTCTTACTGACTCATGGATTCTTTTTGTTCCAAATGAATGAGGCTATTAATTTGTCTATATTTTGGAAAAATGACTTTGTCAAAAAAATAGGTACACATTGGAATAAATATAAACATTTAGGCAATATATTCATTTTAATTGTATTGATCATACCTCCAAAAGACATGGGCAACAGACTCCAGCATTCAGAGTCTTGTTTCACAGATCCTATTAATGGGGGAAAATTAGCTTGGTAGAGATGCTTAATGTCATGTGTGATCAGCACTCCCAGATATTTAAATTTATCCTTCATAACTTTAAAGGGGAATAGATTCAATGTGATCTAATTAGCTTCTGGACTGATAGGCATGAGTTCACTTTTTTGTGTATTAATTTTATAACCTGATATTTTACCAAATTTATATAAAAATCCTAGGACTTGTGGCAGACTGCTTAATGGTTCAGACAGATATAAAAGCATGTCATCCGCATAAAGAGATACTTTATGCTCTACATTCTTTCTTAAGACACCCTTAACTAAAGTATCTGTGTGCAGAGCAATTGCCAGTGGCTCAATTGCCAGGGCGAACAAGAGGGGGGATAGAGGGCAGCCCTGCCTTGTCCCTCGACCAAGTGGAAAAAAGGCTGACAGGTTGTTATTTGTACGGATTGCTGCTAGGGGAGAAGAGTAAAGAATTTGAATAAACTTAGCACCAAACCCAAATCTTTTTTTAGGGTAAGGAAAAGATAATCCCACTCCACCCGATCAAATGCTTTCTCACCATCTAATGATAAAATAATTTCGGGAGTGTCAAGTGGGGAGGGATTATAAAGGATGTTCATTAATCTACGTATATTGAAAAAGGAGTGGCGATTTTTAATAAAGCCCGTCTGATCATCCAAAACTATAGAAGGCAAAACCACTTCCAAGCGACAGGCTAACATTTTTGCAAGCAATTTATTGTCAACATTTAATAAAGAAATGGGACGGTATGAGCTGCGCTCTAAGGGATTTTTATCCTTTTTAGGGATCAGTTAGATGACTGCTTGTCTCATAGTTTCAGGTAGTGATCCAGAGACCAAAGATTCCTCGTACACTGAAAGTAAGATAAGGGCAAGTTCAGAGGCAAAGTTTGAAAAAATTCACTTGGAAACCCATCTGGACGAGGTGACTTCTCATTTTGCATGGACCTGGTTGCGTTAATAAATTCCTCTTTGGAGAATGGTTTTTCTAACTCTGCAGCGATGTCCTGATCTACTGCGGGAATGTCAAGATTATTAAAAAAGAGCTAATTAGATATTCATTGTGACTGGATTCAGAGGTATATAACTTGGAGTAATATGCTTGAAAACACTGATTGATCTCCAAGGGGTCAATTGCCTTTATTCCCTTCTCATTTATTATTGCTGATATAGACTGGTCTGCAGTCCTTTGGGGCAACTGGTGAGCCAGGATTTTCCCCGTCTTCTCGCCATACTCGTATATCTTATGCCTTGATTTATTGAGAAGGTTTTCAACATGTTTAGTGGTCAGGAGATTGAATTTGGTTTGAAGGAGTAGACTTTGCTTAAGTAGATCAGGTGATGATGCATGAGCCAGCCTTTTATCGAGATGTAAAATATCTTGGGTTAATTTTTTGAGGCATTCATTTTGGGTTTTTTTAATCTGAGCATTATATGATATAATATGACCCCTTAGATATGCTTTCATAGACTCTCTGATTATGGAGGACATCCTGATTATGTGCTAAATACTCAGTCATTTCAAATGATAAAAACTTTACAAATTTTATATCTGAGAGTAGTAGTGTATTGAAATCCCAAGGGCGGTAGCTGGTTTGTGTAGATGGTAAACACAAAGTGGTCACTAATTGGGTATGGTCGGCGATAACTATGGCTCCGTAATCACACTCTGTGACCAGTGGCAGCATCTCACTGTCTAGGAAAAAGTCTATACGTGAGTATGTTTTATGAACTGGGGAGTAGAAAGAGTTGCTTCTGCTGCTGGGGTTTCTAAAACGCCAGGTATCGGTCATCCCATACGTTTCGAGGAGCATTTGAAATGTCTTTGATGCTTTTGATAGGGTCATTTTTTGGCACGAACTGGGGTCCATGGTTGATAAGAGTACACAATTCATATCTCCTGCTAATACAAGATGGTTTGTATCTATATTGGGTATATGGGTAAAGAGGTTCATGAAAAATGTACTGTCATCCCAATTCGGTGCACATACATTTGCCAGAATGACAGGGGTGTTGTTCAACCTGCCTACTACTATAATGTATCAACCTGCTAGATCTGCCTCTACCCTTGTCATTATGAATGGAATGTGCTTCTTGATGAGAATTGCAACTCCCCTAGATTTAGAATGAAAGTTTGAGTAATAAGACAGCCCCGACAATCTCCCTCTAAGTTTAGAATGCCCAAATGTATTTACGTGGGTCTCTTAGAGAAAAGCAATGTCTGCATGGAGTTGGTTCAGATGCGAGAGTACCTTTTTATGCTTCACCACATGGTTCAGGGACTTGACATTCCAGCTCACAAACGTGATCTGGCAACCACCTAACTTGCTATTTGTATGCAGATGTTGCCTTGCCATGATCTATATTAAAGAGTGTAGAAATAAAGCACCCCCTGGTGGGTTCAGCATAGGTCAGAAGAGGAACCTTCCCAGGTACATAAAACAGTAGAACAGTCAAAATAAATAAATAAATAAATAAGGACAAGATTACAGCTTGGTGTAATAATTCCCCACCCCCAGTCACCAACCAGAACATGGTGACAAGTAACCCCTTTGCAAAAACATCCACACAATATGTGCTTATAGGAGGACATACCAAACTCAGAGATCGCTCTATTCTATATATTCAACTAATTATCTTAATTTTAACCTTTTTGACTCAAAAAATTATTTAAAAATGGTAATAATGAAAATATATTAAAAAAAAACAACAAAAAAACGGTGCACCCATTGTACAACAAATTAGGATTCATAGCTTCCACATAATGTTACTATCAAGCGGATACATATATTTGGCAGTTATATAGCTTTATCAAAAGAGAATGAAGAACTTCTGCCATTAAACGATAAATGCTTTAACCCCTGCGAATAGATACCAATGCTATATCAACATTAACAACGACTGTGTTAATGTAACTATTTTCAGTTACTTACCAAATGGCGATTACAGGGGAAAAAAAAGAAAAAAGAAAAGAAAAGAAACATGAGCAGGGGTAAGGACCCGCATAATGTTTCCAGGAGCTTTTAAGTCCGCTTCCGGACAAGGTGGAGTTGTTGTCTTAAATTATGTTTTGCCTTCATATATGCCATAGCCTCAGCCATGTCCTGAAACTGTTTCTCAGTTCCGTTGTATGTGATAGAACAGCAGTTTTCTGACGTCGTTAAACGCCGATCTTGCACGAGCAACACTTGGTGGGTAGTCTGGGAAGATGAGGATGGTGGATCCTCTGAACTGCAGCGAGCCTGCCTCTCTGGCTCAGCGGAGTACTTCTACACAGTCCTGACAGTAGTGTAACTTTGCAATAATGGCTCGGGGTTTACAATCTGCTCTCTTGGGTTGTAAGGTCCGGTGGGATCGGTCAATCAGGTCATCCTTGTCCATTTTCAGTGTCTTCTCTATCAACTTTGAGATGAATGGTGGAGAGCTTGATCCAGGTTCTTCTGCTACGTTCAAAATACGAATGTTTGACCTCCTCATTCTCCCCTCCAGGTCCAAACACTTCTCCTGCAGGCTCTCCATGTTTTTTTCTAGCTTTTGTACGGTGCTTTGAAGAGCTGTTATATCGTCTGAACATGCCGAGTGGCCCCGTTCCATGTCCGACACTGATGCTTTGATTTTGTCCAAGTCAGAATGTAACCTTGCGGTCTTGTTGGCCATTTCCATCTTGACGCCTTGTAGCTCTGACGTAATCTCACCAAATTCCTCAGCCAATGCATTCTTTACCTCTGTCCGTAGAAGACCGACTACTTCCATTTTAAGTGAAGACAATAACTCTGCTTTCATGTCCATTATGGTGGTGGCTTCCTTACGCTGGTCGGACATGTTGCTAGTGCTAGGTAGCGCAGCCTCCATCTTGCTAGCAGAACTCTTACCGGTATATTTGTATTTTCGGAGGTTGCTTGCCATTTAAAATGAGCGATAGGGACTAAAAATATCAGTAATCCTTAGGTTAGCTATTTTGCATGTCAATGATGATGCAGGATGCAGAAAAGAAAAAGTTCAATCAGATTGCCAACAGCGCTCTCTTTACACACGACTTACTCCATTGCCTGCTCACTAGCGCCCCCCCCCCCCGCTCCAAAGTGTACAGATTTGATGTTGGTCACATCAAAAAGATAGAATAATTAATTAAATCACTAACTATTAAATAAGTTGATTCACAGAAAATTTGTTATTTTGACTGATATTGTTTGTATAAGTACATTAGATTTAAAAAAAAAAAAGCACTCATGATTGCCTGGGTGGCTCAATGGAAGAGCAGGCAACAGCACAGGTTCGCATCCCGACCCTTGTGACTTTCCTGTCTCTCTTCACCGCTGACTGTCAATTAAAGCCCCCCTCCCCTCAAATAACTTGAGTTGAACTAACTCATCAGGTTTTACAGTGTGGAGAGAGGGAAACATGAATGTTAAATTTTGTTTTATTGAAAAATCCTTGACCAGTTATTAAGAAGATAAAATTCCAGCATTCCTCGTGACTTTGAATTTATTCAAAGCAGTAGGTTAATGAACTTTAGATGATAGAGCTTTATCTTTATCACCATTATTAGCCTTTCAAAACATAGGCAGCGATGGGAATTAGACCTGGAGCCTCTTGGAAATTAAATGGAATTCAGTAGTTATTTGTTAATAGTGTATGTTAAATTAAATATCAATTATTTATAGAGTTTGATAAGTCTTGGAAAATATGATTTTAGATTAGTAGCATCATGATTAGTGGCAAGTTTGTGGGTAATAATTTCATTGGAAAATCCTGATACATAAATAACCAAGAAATACACTTCTGCACCCTTAGTGGCCACTTTATTAGGCCTGTTCAAATGGTCTTTAATGCAAAGATCTAATCAGCCAATTACATGGCAGCAGCTTAGACATCATTAGACATCATGACTTGCTGAAGTTCAAGCTGAAGATCCAAGTGAGGAAGAAAAGCAATCTAAGTGACTTTAAACGTGGTGTGCTTGTTGCTGTCAGGCTGGTTTGAGTATTTTGGAAACTGCTTATTTAATGGGACTTTCCCACACAGCAACCTCTAGGGTTTACAGAGAATGGTCAGGAGAAGAGGAAATATCCTGTGAGTGGCAGATCTCTGGGTCAAAATGCCTTGTTGTTGCCAGAGGTCAGAGGAGAATTGCCACACTGCTTTGAGCTGATAGGAAAGAAACAGTAACTCGACTAATCGCTTGTTATACCAAGGTATGCAGAAGAGCTCTGAACATCTTGAAGCAGATGGGCTACAGAAGCAGAAGCCCACATCGGGTACTACAGCTGTCGGCTAAGAACAGGAAATTGAGGGTACGGTTCACACGGACTCACCAAAATCGGACAATAGAAGATCGGAAAAATGTTGCCTTATCTGATCAGTCTCGATTTCTGCTGTGACGTCCGGATGGTAGGTTTCAGACTTTTCCATAAACAACATGAAAGCCTGGCTCCATCCTGGCTTGGATCAGAGATTAAACTATGTCAAGCTTTATATTGATTTCCCATGAAACCGTTAATACACTATATAATGCATCGATTCACATAAATATGAGCATTATTAATTTAGTATTCATTGTTTTTGTTTTAATAATGTATTAAAAGAAATGATGTAGTGTTAAAGGAGTTGCTTGTCATTTCAATGCATATTTAATTGAAATACAGCAAAAGTTAGAAGTTTGTCTGTTCACTGCCACGCAGTGCTATCTCTGTCTGATCTTGTTTAGGTCATTAATTTTTAAAAGACTTTTTAACCAGTACAAATCCAAACATCAGCTGTCCTTTTTATCTGATTTTCACAAGCTTGGTATTGAGGGAGAAAACACTGTTTTAGTCTAGATGGAAGGCTGAAACTGAGAGGGAAAGATTTCTTCATAAATGTCACAAGTTTATTGCAGCTTTTTCTCTGTCTCACTGCTCTCTGTCACACAGACTCGGTTCCAGCTGCGGCAGGCAGCTGTTCTGATAAACAGAATATGCTTTCTGACCAGCATCAAACAAAAGACAAAATCTGGGACTAGCTTATGAACATGAAACAAAATGGATCTAAGTGGAAACATTTGAATGACATTGGCAAGTGCCACAGTCTTCCACTCAAATGCTTGTAATCCTCTGTCCGCTGAATGCCTTTCCATGCATGAGCAACATTCGGTACCATGGCAAAAACAATTTACCAATGATACTACTGTATTATAAATTCCACAACATGTCTGAATGCTGTTAATAAGAAGGTTTTATGCAGGTTCAGTTGTCTGACAGCATGTTGTGAAGCCGCTAGCTGTCATGTTGCCTTTCCACTTAATGCCATGCAAATGAATGGCTCTCCCACAAGACCACTACCACTCGTTTGGTTTACTGCTCGATTTGGTTCGTACAGTTGAGCACAACACACTTAACACAACTGTCAGCGCCTCCTTCAGCCCGTCTTCTTTTCTTTGTTCTTTCTCTTTTTCTCCTGCTCTTCCCACACACATCCTTTAATGATAAAAGTATTAATTAAAAAGCTTTTCATTTATATACACCTAATTTCCTCTCTGTTTGGGTTAAAAACATGTATTCTGTCGTATGATTATCATGACGGAGACAACGTGGCATGTTGAAAGTTAAACCCTGTGTTCTGCATGCATATCCACGTGCATCTGTTTATTCTCTAAAGATGAAATTCATGTTTATAAATGCACAACACATCCTGCTAGCTTAGTTCGGTCAGAGTTGAGGGTTACTCTATGTGTGTGTGTGTGTGTGTGTGTGTGCGCGCACGCGTGTGTGTGAGTGTGCATGTTTATCAGGGAACCGGAGATGTGGGCCTATTTGGGGGGTCTCAGAGCAAGCAGGTGAGAGTCATGCTGGCTGTTCTCTTGGTTCAGTGCTAATGGAGTTCAATCCGGATCTCTCCTCACCCTGTAGTTCTCAGTGCTCAGTCATTATAGACTTGCTAATTTTGGCTGTTTGTGTGTGTTTATTTTACAAAGAGTGAAAGTGAGAAAGTGAGAATAAAATGCATGTCATGTATAAATATGTAGGTCTTTCTTCGAGTCAAAAGTGAGGGTACAGATCAGCTTCTTCCTTTTTTCTCTTTCACACTCAACTCCTCACCTTTTTCTTCCATTACGTCAACAAACAGGATAAATAACGTCTCAAATGTGGCAACAGATCAGTTCCACAATGTATAAAACTGGAGCCTCTATCAGTGCATCTAGAAGTGAGAGTGCTGATGTGGAAAACTTTACCTTCTTTATTATGAATGAGGATGTAAAAAAAAAAGAGGACCTCATCAGTGATCCCGCATCAGCACTTCCCCTGTGACACTCAATATGCCACTTGATAAATGTCTGTCATCGTCTTTTCATGTTAGTGTGGTACATACGTTCTCCTCTACCGAGAACAGTTGACTGGCTGTTTCTTTTTCTCAGTGTGTGATATTAAGCATTTGCTCTTCAGAAAAGCCAGTTCAGCACTAAAAAGGTGGGACACAAGAACCTTGTCACCAGTTGTCATCATACACTGTAAAAAAAAAAAAACTCTGTAATTTAACAGAATTTATTCTACAAGTTTTACAGGATTTTCCTGTTATTTTGAAATATGCGAACACAGAAAAGGACTGTAAAAATACAATCACAAGAGTGACATAATTTCACAAATATGTTGTGTTTATTTTAAAGATAAAACTGTTAAATTCTAGTTTATTGATGTAAATACATATCTGAAATCTATTGCATTGAGTGCATAATGATACAAGAAAGAGCTCTAAGAAAAAATGTATAATTTTCTTCCACTTATCCATGGCCTGTGCAAGGGCTGCAGCATAAACAGAGAAGCTCAGACCAGGCGTTCCCAGGTCAGCTGAAAGATATAATCTCTCCAGCGTATCCTGGCTCTCCCCCGAGGCTCTCCTCCCCACCTCACCCAGGAGCCATTCTAGTCAGATGCTCGAACCACCTCAACTGACTCCTTTCGATGTGGATGAGTAGAGCTCTACTCTGAGTCCTTTCAGTCATTATCCAAAACTTGTGACTATACACTGATAAAAAAATTTTTTTTCATCAAATCATTGACATATTCCGCTGCCATCTCCCCCAGTCGTGAACAAGACCCTTTTGTCTAGTGTCAAGAGTTAAACTCGTCTACTTAGGGAAAAATTATTATTATTATTATTATTATTATTACAGGAGCAGGAGCTTGACAGATGGATTGCAGCTGTGGCTGCAGTGATGCAGATTCTTCACCGGTCCGTCATGGTAAAGAGAGAGGTGAGCGTGAAAGCAAAGCTGTCAATTTACCGGTCATCTATGTCTCCACCCTCACCTATGGTCACAAGCTCTGGGTAGTGACCGAAAGAACAAGATCAAGCCTCCTGGGTGCCTCTTGGGTGAGGTGTTCAGGGCATGTCATACTGGGAGTAGGCCCCGAGGGTAGACCCAGGACATGCTGGAGATATGATATCTTTTGGATGGCCTGGGAACGTTTCTGTGCCCCCCTGGATTAGGTAAAAGAGGTGGCTGGGGAGGGAGAGGTCTGGGCTTGTCTTCTTAAGCTGCTGTCCCTGCAACCCGGCCCTGGACAAGCGGAAAAAAATGGATGGACGGAGGATACGACATCTGTAAGCAAATTGTCAAAAGAATTTACAGCCTGAGCACGCCTGATCTCTTCTGAGCTCAGAAATTAAGGGGTCAAGGGGTTAAGGATCGGGCCGAGATAGTACTGGATGGGGGACCAACGGGGGTTAGCAGGTGCCGTTTGGCCTGACTGTATTTCAGGGAGTAGAGCACGGCACCTGCTGGGTGGAAAAGTGCTAATTTGAGCCCCACCTGCACCAGTCGGTAGACTTAAAAACACATTAGATTCCATTCTTTGCAGAACAGAAAATTTCCTTTTTTTAAATTTGATTTTTCTGGCACCCTAGCTGCCAAAATATTTCCATGATTTCATGAATTTTTTTTTGTGCCCCCAGCTCCTGGAATATTTTCGTGATTTTACAAGACAGTGCATGTTACATACAGTAATACAGCGACGTCACTGTGGGCATAATGCGAAAACAAACCCTATGGACTAATGTTGTCATTTTAATAGTGCTGAAAAATATATGCCTCACTTTGTTTATGCAGCACCATTGGACTGCTCATTCAGTTTCTTTGCCTTTTTTGCTCTCTCTGTCCTTTCCACCTCTCTCTCTCTCCTTGTTCCTCTGGTCTCAGCAGCTACTTCATACATCATCTGCCCCTGTGGAACACATAGGAGCTTGGCTCCTCATGTAGAAACTAAGAGATCCTGAATGTGCAGAAATGGATCACTATATTAATGTTCTGTCTTTGGGATTGATTCTATGGTCTACAACCTTTCCAGGTCTCTTCAGCATGCAGAGAAAATAATTTAGAGTGCTATGATCTTATCATTTCTCATCTTCTCTCTCCACATACTCCATCAGTAGGCCCATGGTGAAGTTGGGTGCATTGATCTATTTACCAAATGCCTTTCTCTGTCTTTCCTTTTGTCTCTCTTTTACTGCAATATGTCCTCTCTCTTCTTCCCACTCTCTTTCTCACAAACTCACTCACTCACACACACCTCACACATCCTATTTCCCATAACAGATGTACCATTTCATCAGATGAAGTCCAAGGCCAAACGTTGAGCTTTTGCTGCTACACGGGATCCATTTAATTTGCAGTAACATGATGGAAAATGAGGCCAGATTTGCTAGGCTCATCTCGGTCCACCATCCAGGTCATAATGAGCAGCAGCTAATCAACCTCATACATTTCTCCAAGATGAGAAAAACATCTGTCATTTATGCAACCCAGAATGTCTCCACTAGTGCACTGCATATCCAGCAGTACTCATCCTGTGGTAACTATGTAAGTGCCTGCCACATACATCAATACATTTGTATTAAAGCATGCTGCCCCATGATAAAATTGACTTAACTTAGACAGATAATGCAATGACCACAATTTTACATCGTAGAGAAGACGTTACATCTTCTTTATTCTGGTTGATAATCTGTCACCTCACAGTTACTGTATACATGGCCTAGCTCTAATACCATTTCAGCATGTAAACACATTTCTACCAACTGAAGCAGAACAAATGCTTGAACCCACAAAGTGTTTTTTGTTGCTCCTTTTTAATGAGTATATATTTCCTATTAAATACAGGAACAAACTTCTCTAAGTTTTATAATGTGTTGAACCAAAGCCAGTCTCTGTGTTTGCTGTGTGTTTCAGCAGCTATGGCAAACAGTATGCACCTTGTTGATTCATGCTGAGCTACATGTCTGTAGTTCATTGCTTAAAAGGAAAGAAAAGTGCATGGCTTTTTTTTTTCTTTTTTCTTTTACTATACACAGACCATTAGCTATTCTTGACATGAAATAGAGTTGGCCTCTCTGAGGGATTGGAGGTCTGGTTTTGCTGATTCCACTCTGGTGGTGAGGGAGTTCAAGGTGGGCTGGTGCTGCCACGAGAGCTAGAGAGAGCCAGAGGTCCAGTGTGTGTTGAGCCAAAAGTCACTGTTGGATGTTAATGTACTGAATAACAATCTAAACCATTCTGTCATTAACAGTGATAACTAGCACAGTATGCTCAATTACTTGAATGCTTAAATTAAACCTGCATACCAAAGTGCGCGCTTTTAAGTCTCCTGGGAATTTAGACGGTGAGCACAAATACAGCATAAGCGTACCATGACATGAATCAAAGCCTTTGGAATTGCAAACATTTGCTGGGAACTCAGTGAAAAGGTTTATGACATACAATCCCTAAAGAGCCTTGGACAATAAAAAAAACAAAAAACAACAACAACAACAAAAAAAACAGCCTAAGTACTGGATATCCTTTAGTTTGCATGCTGAGAAAAAAAGTTACTGATTACCAACAACAAGCGACTGTGCCCATTTTACTAATTTTCTCTTTCCTCTTTTCCTTTTTTGTAGCACCCGCCACAGAGTAAAAGCAAAAGCATTGTTTGAATCCATACCAGCTGAGCCAAGATTACACATACTGCAGCTTCAAGCAAAATATAAAAACAAAGATTAATTGACTAACCACCATTGCTAAATGAGCAGAGTGACACACTTTCCTCCAGAGTATCATTCACGCAGATGAAAAGACAGCAATGTCACATCAAAGGCCCATGGAACGTCAAGGAAATTCGGTGACTTATGGCAACAACAAGGTACAGCAAGAAGTGGGGAGTTACCAAAGGGAAACTGATGTAAGCTTGAGGTGACTAGCAATGGGAGGGAAGGATACTGTTGACAAATATATATATGTGGCACCAACATTGCTTGTTTCACTCTGAAACCTTTTTAGGTAGGAAATGTTGAAGAGGGTCACTTTGGCAAGCACAGCCTGGAATGTCCACAAGTAACCAACTGTCATCTACAAAGCAGTGGGCAACGTGTGAAGCACTTTAGATGTGAACAGGCCTTTAGTCTCTGTGTGTAATTCTATCTCCAGCACGGTAGGACAGTCCAGCTCCTATTTTCTTTTTGGTCACACATTGGGTAGCGGCCATACCTCCTGAGACATCATCGCTCTGGAACTCCATCAATGCAACATGGTCAGCAGAGCAGAATGTGTGTGCGTGTGAGAACAAGAGCGTGCTGAACAAGCATGCTGATATACACAGTTCTGCTCTCCACCTCTCCATTCACTATTGCTCTGCAGTTTCATCATCCAAAGCACAGGTTTGATAGGCAGTTCCTCTTATTAGAAAGCCTGGAGAGGGGCAAGTCAAAATACAGCCCTCTTTATCAAATTGTGGTGAAAGTGCCTGAAGTGAACACAAGGTTAAGTAAATTGCATATCCCTTCTACTAAACTCACTGCACTCACCATCACCTTAGCACGCAGAATTTTAAGACACAGGGGTTTTGTAAGTACAAACTAGATGAGAGAGGTGTTTCTCTACCTTAAATCACTGTGAAATGTGTCTTACTTGTTAGAATTGCAGCTTGGTTCTAGCCAGCGGCTGAGATGAAGCGTCTGGGGTATTATGGGTCTCCAGCATTACACCAGAGCTGCTGTGTGCTCTCTTCACACCTTGACAGTGACTTTGTGTGACAGCAGATATAATGTGATTTCTCCTGTCCCCGGGGTCTGAGACTGATGATGGAGACTTTTGGGCCCTGTTTTGCTCTGCGGCGACAGCCATGACAGAAAGTTAAAAAAAAAAAAAAAAAACTCCTGAGCGTGATGATCAGTGGCATTTTTCACACGGCTTGGAGATTCCTCAGTCTGTGCCCTGATGTGCATGCTTTGCTGACACAGAAATTAGGTCTCTGTGTTCAGCCTGAAGTTTCCCAGTTTGGGTTTGTCTCAGTTTTGGCACAATCACATCAGCTCGTTGACACACTGTCAAGTGATTTCAGGATGTAGTTTTGCAACCCAGAACAAATACTGCATGGCATTCATTGCATCTTAGTCTGTTGTACAGCACTGCCCCTAGTTTACAACAACCAAATGATGGGGATACGGGGGACATCACTTCTCTTGTAAGCGCGTCACATCAGGTGAGGCTGTGGTGTCTCATACCTCCAGGCTGTACTGGCCTCTGTTGTCTCTGCAAGTTATGGGCAAAAACAAAACTAACCACTTCTGTTGTGCTTGGGTGCTTGAATATCTGTGGCTCAAAACATTTCTTCTGGAGGATTAGCCTAGGATGTGTAGCCAAGGCTCAATTAAATGATTATTCATTCTTTGTTGAATGAGTAATCAATTAATTGATTTATTGAATAAGTCATGTGTCATTTGAAAAATGACAAATACTGGCTCATTCTAGCTTTTTTCTATTAATAGGATGGTTAACTGAATAACTAGATTTTGGACACATGTCACCTGGATGTTGGGTTATAACCAAATGTATTTTCTCTCATTTTTAGAACATGGTTTACTGAAAACCCTTTCCAGTTACAATTCTTTACGATTCAAAAGGGTTGATGTGGGATGGAACATTCCCAAATAGCATTCCTTCAGTTCATGAGTAATTAAATTTAATAAGGACTTTAATACAAAATGATATAAAACCAGTTAATTTTTCATATATTGCTGACTGGGGTTGCTTCCAATTGATGCCATGGAGATACTCCAGAAGTCAGGAAGTAATGAGAGTACAGTCTCTCAACACATATTTTCTCCCATAAGCAGGTCATGTGTTCATGCTGCAGATATCCAAAGTTGCACTTGCGCTAATCTAGCTTACTCCACTGAAGGGGAGTGAGCCTAAATGGAGAATCTTATTTTTTTGAAATAGGTAATTTTTGATGCAAAGTTTACAACAGCTCAACAAATAGCACCAAACACGCAAACTGTCTCAGTGGAGTTCGGCACTGAATCTTTCTGAAGCAAGTTGGGAAAGGTGAAGTTGCTTCAGGGAAAAAAAAATCTTAACGTGTTATAACGTCACTCTGAGAAATGGAGAAAGATATAAGAAAAAGAGGACATGAGAGGAAGACGAGAAAGGTAAAGACTGTGCTACAAGTGACATTTGATAAATTAGAACTTCAAAGCTTACATGTAAAGTCCTCCATTCTAAAATGTAGTGATGATAAATCCAATGTATTAGTGATTGGTCCAAGAAAAATTCCTCTACCCAGGCCTACACTAAGCTTGGTTCATTGACAAAAATGTCAAGGAGTCCGTTTGTAACCTAGGAGTGATTTTTGACACTGAGCTCTGTTTCAGTTCTCAAGTTAAAAAAAAAAAACACTCTCCAGTCATGCTTCTACCGGCTTAAAAAAAAAATCAAAAATGAGATAATTCTTATTTGATAGTGATTTGTGCAGGGCCATGCATGCTTTTAGTTTTCCCCACCTTGATTATCACAGTACTCTTCATACCGGCATCAGTCAGAGCTCACCTCACCTACTGCTGCTGATTCAGAAGGCAGCTGCTCTGTGGAACAGTTTGTCCAGCAAAATTAGAATGGCAGCATCCATATCAATGTCTTTAAATCTCTTCTTAAATTTTTTTTAATATTGTAAAGATTTCATGGATGTTTGATAAGTGGCATTAAGACCATAAATTAGTATATGATTTATTTCCCCAATGCTGCACTATCACTGATCTTAGGTTCCCCCCACCTGCCCACTTTAACCCCTGTACACCCAATGGTGTTCCTTATGGATCACAAGGGCGACACAGTGTTTTCCCCAAAGTTTAGTTAGAAGAATAGTTCAATAATTAGTTACTGTTAGGTAAGCCTGAGACCACTTGCATTATAATTTTCTAATGATGCAGCAAACCTGTGCATGATCATGTCACCATATTTAATATGTGTGACTTGACTTTTAACAGTCAGAATATACCAAACCAGACAACTTTGCAAGCCTATCTGCTTGATCATCGCCAACACTCAACACACATACAGTAAGGAAAAACAAAAATAAATAACATGGAAGTCTTTCACTCCAATAACACCCTATCACAAATGCAGTTACCATCATTGTTACCAGCTCTTTCTTACTTCCTTCTGGCATTTTATTCCATTTAAATAATGCAGCCACAAAGAGTTGTTGGGGGGAGGATCCATTATGGAGAGAGTTATATAGAATGCTGGGATGCATGATCAGACACTCTTATCGCTTTCACGAAGCATGTTATAGTGCAGCAGGGAGAACTCTGTGTTGTCACTTCTCTCCTAAGTGCTTAACCCTATGGTTGATGTGATAACGATACGCAATCTGAACAGTTTGGAATACATTATAGATTTTCCCCATCTACATGAGATCCAGATGATGTATGGCGAGGCTTGGATATGTGTTCATGGTGTATGGTTAAAAGGACATTTCAGGGCATGGGTGAAATTAACTTTGTGCTGCACCACTAGTGTGATGTGAAAGACTTGAATCCTTACAGTTAGTGAAAGAGGATGAGGAAAAAAAACAAAAAACACCAGCCACCCATATCCATTCAGAGCAGCTTCTGCGACAGTGACAGTATTGGTGAAAAATGTCATAATAAGATTGGAAGCACTGAAGAAGCCAACCTTGCCAGATGATTTATTTGATGTCTATTCATTTTATTCTCAGCAGCTTCTCTGAGAGGATACTGTTAATTACATATAGTCTATTGAAGAGCAAATGAGCTTGACAGTGTTCCATCATGTTGTCACAGGGGGGAGAAAGAGTGTGTGTGTGTGGGCACACACATTCACAGGTGGAGTCTGTTATGCTCTTTCTCCTTTGCACTAATCTGCCTGTCAGTAATGAAGTCTGAGGCTTAAGTGTGGGAGAGAGCAGGCATCATCCATTAGTCTCATCCATTTCCATTAATGTTCACGGATTACTTATTATTCCCTGATTAATAAACACTCGGCAAGCGTGTCCTCATAGCAGTCTCAATAAGGACAGCTTCATTAATGATTGGTTTTAAGGCTATTAATATCCCAGTTACTGGCATTCACAGCCAGCAGTAGCTCAACCTATATTATTATTGTGAGTGTTTTATGAAAGCATCTTTGAGAGAGATGAGTAACTACAGGTGCATTAGTCACTGACATTAGCTTCTGCTTTCAAGGTAAAAATTTCATAAACAAGTCATATTGCCTTGGTATTTGGACATCTTCAAGTAATCCAATTAGTTAACAGACTGGGGCGCTATTGATTTCAGAAAAAAGAAAAAGAAAAGAAACATTACCCAATCAATTAGAGAAGTAATGAAATTCCTTTACTCTTTGAAAACAGTACAAGAGAGAACGAGTGTGTGTGTGTGTGTGTGTGAGAGAGAGAGAGAGGGAGAAAATGTGTTTGCTAAACTAAAAAGCTCACAGCGTAATTCCATGTCATGTGTCATGTTTCAGACCACACCCTGATGGGGTGCAGATGTCACACAAAGTGACAACACACATACACAAAAAGCCTAAAATGTAATTGATTTTAGTGAAATATATATTTGTGGACATATACCAGTATTAAACAGCTGTTAAATAATTTTTCTCTCTTTTGTAGAACACAAATCGACTCAACACTCAAGTACTTGTTTTTCCATTGCTTTTTTCCATTTCCATCCTGTGGCACTCGAAAGCATGCACAAATTGTCACACTTGTCCTGAACACCACAGCTCTTTAATATTCATGTTCGACAGGACTTGAACTCCAGCCACTTTAACTCTTAGTTGGATTATATATTGGACACAATTAGATTCTCGTGGAGTGGTATAAATAGCCTAGGGATGTTTGCATGAATTACACCATGCCGGAAACTATTGTAATGCATTGTGATGCAGTGTTCACATTTTGCCTGTGCAAATCTCCCTTGGTCTCATGACACTAATCCTTAGCATAGTAAATTCTATGTTGTCTCATTTAACGCCATGCCCGAGGTTATTTTCCTTTCAATGATCTCATAGGCAAGCATAACTTGATTAAACTCCCCAAATTTTCAAGGGTAAAACTATTGATTGTATGCAAATGGAATTAATCTAAGGAACAATTGTGGTGCCCATCTTACTTGATATTTATTCCTCTGTCCCTTTAAATCAGCTTTCCCACATACACACTTTGACACAAACTCCAATCCAATTATATAGATAAATAGGCTAATCATGCCACAAAATTTTAATATGAGGTCCATGGGCAGGTCGATAAGCATAATCATTCACAGTGCCAAATCCACAGTACAATTTTAGATAAGAGAGATGGGGCAGAAGAAAGAGGGTGAAATGAATAGATAAATACTTGCATATTAGACATTAACATATGGATCATAAGGGAGCCAGATAAGGGGGAAGACATTTCATTAACCAAAAGAAACATTTGATTAAAAGACTCTTCTATTTACATCACTTCCCATAATTCATGGGATGTGGTGAGTGCTGTTTCCCAAACATTTTAGCAGTCCTTTGAAGAAGGTGGTGAATGGAACTTGCACCGCTGAAAAGCCTTGTTCCTTCATTCAAGACGATGCGGTGCAAGGACTGTTGTCACATGAATCAGTGGCAGGCCACATATGCTGTCATGTTGTCTTAAAACAAATGTGAATTGATGCTTATTTACTATGTTTAAGGAACAGCAGGTACTACCTCTAAGCAATAAAAAAAAAAAAATCACAGCCTTAACTGATTAAGTTGGAAATTTGTAGCATTTCTATTTTCCTTTCTGAACCCATGCACTCCGTCACTTTAATTGTTTGCATGCACATGGAAAGCATATTTTCTTATGTTTTCAAAGCTTTTATGTGACATTCTCATCACTACAACAATCTACTGGCTCAAAGATACCTCAAACATCCTGTTCGACTAATGACAATGATTCTCATAAATATTTTGTTTGGCCTATTTCCTCCCTACTGGGATCTGTGTATTTCTTTGATTTTTAAAAAAAATAATAAATGTGTTTCCCTTCAATTGAGCTAAGAGCGAAATACTGTGACCGTGCACATCTGTTTAGCTGATGACAAGACAGGCAGTACGGACTGTGTGAAGCATTTGGTTGTGTATCTGGCTGTATGAAGGTAGGAGGGAATGAATATGGGCCTCAGGAACTGTTACTTTAATCAGCAAAAAGTAAAGTAATCTGTTCAAACTTCAAACACACACACACAGTAATGTAAAGTGTACTCATTGCTCCCTGCATGGATAGGGAAATCCTCCCCAACTCCACATGAATTTCTGCTAAGACTAAACACAGCACAGCGTGACTGTCTTCACAGACATCAACCAGTAAGAAACAAATGCTAATGAAGCCTCAGCTAACCTCATGTAAAGTATTCCATCTGTGTCCATATCATTGCCAGTTTGAAAAAAACAAAACAACTATTGATAAACTTGTTCCATCTGAAGTACTTGAACTCATTGCATCACAGTAGCTGAGGTTTTATGTACTACATTACAGAATAGCGTAAGAATTATTGTGTTATACTTTATAATACAGCCTGTGACTTAGGATTAATAAATAGGATAGGGTAGGATTACAATAAAATGGAATTTCAATATATTTTATCTGAAATCAGGACGTTGTTATATTTACCTATAAATACTAGATACACTCGAATGAGGGGGTAACAGTTTGTGTTTTTACAGGAAAGAAGAACTAATTATACTGAGAGTAATTTTAAGTAGTGAATAAACTTCTGGGTAATTTAGCAGAAAAACAAACCAAATTAAAACAGGCAAGGTTAAGCAACTACATAACACAGCCTGTGCACCTAAAAGCACAGCACAATTACAGTGTAAGATTGCCTTCCATGAAATTACCCGGACGTTATGCACTACTTTAAATTGCTTACAGTATAATTTGTGGTGTTCTGTAAAATATCTGAAGTTACACACTAGTTAAAATGACTGAGTGTAATTTTTTCTTCTTTCCTGTAAAAACTTGAACGGTTACCCCTTTATTTTAGTGTATCTACCAGGAAATATTTATTGGCAAATATAATGTATATACTACATGTATACAATACATGATAATTTCAGATAAAATGCACTGAATTGTTATTATTATTATTATTATGTGTAGTATTGCTTGTCCTGCACACTTAACTGTTTGTGATCACATAGTCTTCAGTGATGTCGCACAACAGCTTATTTCATTACACTTCCTCAGTGACAGTGTTAATGCCAAAGTCACCTCCACTGATGCTGCCTTTCCTTGTGAAACTGACTAATGATCAATAACAAAACTGTCTGTGTTTCCAGCATAGCAAAAATACTGTGAGAAAACAGGCTGAACACAAAGTGCATCTTAAGTGTAAAACACCTCAAATGTAACACAGCCTTGATCAACAATACACTAACAGAGCCATTAAGAGGTTTAATCACATACGCTCAAGAGCACTTAGACAGTGATTTAATTGGTGTGTAATGATGCCAGTCGATACAGGATCTGTATTTGAAGGACAAACGTGCATTTTTACTCTACTAAATGTGTGTATTCGCCCCATCACAATCAGTGATTAGAGGTGACAGAAGTGCATTGTGACAGCCATAAGAGCAGTATTTCCAGATGTCTGTGCATCAAAGAAATATAAGGAACAATTTGTCCTTCTTCTAACAGAAAGTTGTACAAGACCAAAAAAATAAATAAATAAATAGTCAACAAAATAAAAATCTCAACCTCTGATAGTTTAATCTTTTACTGTTACAGTAAAATATAATTTCCTGAACCTTTAGGCGTTCTATCATCACATTGAGGAGATCATCTCCTCTTATGTACTTTTTAAATTCGGACTTGTTAGTCATTGTTCAAGCCTCTGTTAAGCACCTCTATGACTTATGGTCAGCTAATCACGAAAGGATCAGATTGCTGTCAAGTGTCTCTCTCCACTTGAGCTGAAGGTGGCATTTCAGACTCTTACTGGCTAAGAGTCCGTGCCAAAGAAATATGACATGAATATGACTACTAGTTAGTCCCGTTTTATCCATCTTAAGATTTTTAATAGGATCAGCGGTGCAGATGACAGTGCATTCAAGAAAAGTATTAGAAAACAGAACCAGGACCAATTTTTTGCCCCTCAGATCATTATTTTGTTGTTAATATTTTGCCAAACATCCCGAAATTACTTAGTGGAGTACTGAGAGTACTGAAATGCACAAATGTATGGTAATATTGTCACTCTAGATCAGATTTTTTTTCTATAAAGCCACAAAATGTGTATTAAAAAAAATCAGCTGGAATATTTCAAAAATGCACAGGTGAAGTGAATAAAATTGATGATCTTGATACAATGCCGTGTTCAGCTGGGAAAACTTGGGCCCTGGCATTTGTGGATGCTGCTTTGATACGCACCATTTACCTAAAGATTGTTTCAGATACCCCCTCCCATGCCAGAGGCACTGCCTGACAGCAGCAGCCTCAACAGTAGGACATTACAGCTTGCTGCAAAACCTAAAAAGGAACAACTGGGGAGACAGATCAAAGAATCCAAGATATTGACCAGCCCTCCAGCCTTTCAAGATTTCAGCCTGATCGACATCCAGTACAGTCCACATAGGCTCCACCTTACAACCCACAGAACCCACACCTGGGAACAGAGATTCCTGTTCCCATGTGCACGCTGACCGGCCAAAGGTGTGGGGCTCACAACACAAGGCAGACATACAATAGGCAGGTGGTTTTGACTCGCTGGGGTTAAGAACTGAAATGTCTTTATGTCGTTTCATCCACTCACTTAACCTCACAAAATACACTTACAGATCACAGAGGAATCCAGAAATGTAAACATTTATCAGCTTTATAATTTTATTTTCAATATTTTGGTTAAAATGTTAAAGTGTTATAAAAAAAAAACATTCCCTTAATAAAAAAGAAAAAAATAGAATAGGATGTTATTCAGCATATGCTCCATTTAATCAGATGAGTTTCAAAGAAATGCAGTATAATCAATACTTGTAATGCCAGGGTTACAACAAAACCATTGAATCTATGCAGATTTGAGAAATGCTTTCACTGCTTGTGGGCTGAATATAGTTCATGACCTGGAATGGATGTGCTCTTAAAGAGCCAATCAATTGGTAATGCTGGAGGTGATGGTGAGTAAACGAATCCCTTGGGTGGCAAGAGAAATCTGGATTATATTGCATTTCCACTCAGCAATGACTGTTTCTGCTGGAAGCCAGACCAGACTAATCAAACAACATCACTGTAAGAGAGCAATGGACAGTCATTTGATGTATTGTTTCATGTCTTAGTCTTTAAACTTCTAAATTTCATTCTCTTACATTTTACAGTCTCCTAAATTTATCGGTTAATTTATTTACATATGTGCACATGCAATATTTTTTTTCTATCTGACCTGTTGTGTGACTTTAAGTAAATGTGTTTACTCCAGTGTCCATGTGACTGTGTTTGTTTTACACAAAACATATTAATACCCATGAAGCCCGGAAAGTATGGCAATGTGGGGTGCAAGAAACACAGCAACTGTGCTGAATAGCATATCAGATATCAGAATACCTTGCTGGGTCTTATCTGAGCAAAGCAAGAGGCAATCTGCAATACTGATATGGAGTCAGTCCCACAAAGGTTCAAAGCTGGTTGCTGATTCATAGCTGAGTCTATATTCATTGTAACAGACAGTACATATCCATTTCCAATGGGTTTTTGAAAAAATGTGAAAACATGAGTGTAGCATTCTTTAAAAACAGACATTTTATTGAACATAATACAACATATTGACATAGCACCTATACTGAACCAAACTAAGCTGATATTTACATACACAGAGCTGTTTAAAGCACAGGTCTGTGAAGGTGTCTGTGGGCTTTTTTCAGATGTGTGGTGGCAGTGGGGATGCATATAACCTACCTATGCAATCTGGTTCACGCTATCAGTTGAGAGGAGCTGCATACATTTCTTTCACAAATAATCTAATCTTTTTAATTTGAGAGATAAGGAAGAATTGACTGTAATTACGTGCAGCTGAGTCTGTGAGGAATTCATAAAAAAAGATGAAGCTAAGCCCATCTGCTGACTGGGAAACTAGGGGAGGCAGCGACGTTGGAGAGAGAGAGAGAACAAATGAAAGAAAGAGTCTCTAAAATCATTAAATCAGCCACTATCTCCCCTCCTCTGTCACTCACAGAGAAAAAAAGGCACTAATGAAATATTAATGCCTTCCTTATTTTGAGATTTACATTAATCTTTCCTCTCTCTTTCTGTCTCTCTCTCTCATTCCCTCTTCTGCACATTGCTGTATGTAAAATTTGAAAGCTGTGCTCAGAATGACTTGAATATATATTTCTAATGAGATGGCCTCGCTACAGGATGTCTCATTTTTCTACCTGTTTTGCAACCCAAAGTTGCATATATTGCACTCGCAAATACGGTTGCGTGCTTACGAATGGGGGAACAAGACAAGGGGTTGGGAGAGGGTGGGGGGGGGCTGCTTGATCTGTCAGTGAAAAGACAGAGAAAATGAGAATGAAAGCAAGAACAAGAGAGAGCGACGGAGGGAGAGACAGTGAGCGCAAGTGGTATGGATTCCAGCTCGAACAGCAGTAGCAGCCATTCAAGCAAAAATGTGGCAGTTTCCTCTGGCCTCGTCCCATTTGGCAGAGCTTCAAATGGGAAAGGAAAACAAAAAAGCTGGGGGGAGGGGAGGCGGGGAGTTGGATGCCCCCATGGTGGGGAGGAATTAGAAGTGTGTCAGGTAAAACAGCCACAACTTTTCTCAGTGTCCACCCCCACCAAGACCTGAAGCAAAAGCAAACCTGACACCACAGATGCTACCACCGCTCTCAAACACAGAAGCTGCACACAGGGCTGAAAGTATGAGGGTGTTAGAACTACCTCAGTTGTGCTCACGCTCATGCACGAGGCTAAATATGAAACCAGTGTATATATATTTCTTCCTTTTTTCTTTGGAAAAGGTTTAAAATTGGATACTGATCCAAATTGTTGTTGACAATTTTGCTATGAACCTTCCACTTATGTACAGTGTAGAAGTGGCAATACTGTAAAAACTGCATTTTGCCATTGCACCTTGACACAACCAAAGTGTGAATAAATATGGACGGTATGGAACATTGATCCTGGAAGTGAGCATTTCTTTGCAGCATGCTGCCTTCTGCTATCCTATCAGTGATTAATCATTCCCTGCAAAATGTCCTGGCAGAACCAAGCATTCCCATGCTGTCCTACATTATGCAGTAATTTCCCTGTAGTGCTTCCATTGCAGCTACATACATTTGCCACACAGACTTGTGATCCCCCCCCTCCCCCAGAATCCAGAGCAGCAGGTGTGGCGTGGCAGTCATACACTATGCACACCATAGCAAATGGCAAATGGCACACTGCAAGCTGATGCTACCTCTGCTACACTGTCTGATGCTGTCTGTGCCTGCAGGGTGTATGTAAGAATGAGCATGTATATGTGTCTGAGTGGTGCAGAGGAAGGGCGTGTAGGTGTCTGCTGTGTGCATGCGTTAAAGGAAGGTACTATGCAGTGCCAATCACCATGATAGACACTCTTCATCTTCCTTAGAGACCAAGGACAACAAAGAGCACATTTAATGGGTAGGCTAGACTCAGATGACACTAAAGACTGCCTTCTAACCCTGACATCCAGAAGCAGACACTTACACAGTACTAAGACAAGACAACTGGCTAATTTTACTCAATTATGTCTCACTGAAAGGGGTTCTTGTGCAACTGTATAACCTGGAGAGTCAATGTATTTCTTTATATAATACAGAGTAAAAAAACTTAAACTTGAATATAATTGGAGGTGAATACACACAGAACTAGAACTAAATTATAGCAAGCAGAGCAAATGTACATGAATGAAAACTAACAAGTGGTGGTCATAGTGAAGCATAACCTTTAAATGATATAACAAAATATTCAGTCTATAATCACCCCCAGAATACAGCATATAAACTCTTTCTGATCTAATCAACCTATCTGCAGGAGCTTTGCCATTTAAATGTATAAAAATGAACAAACACATATTTTTGAAATGACTTAAGATGTCATGGCTCTAGCCACTAAAAGCATGATGGCCAAACAAAAATTGCAATAAACTGGCTTTCAAGTACAGCTTGACTAAACTATTTTACACAGTGATAGGATTTAATAGTGACTTGTTATTGTAATGAATTAGACAAATATATATGATACGCTTTTATCCAGCAGATCCAATAAAATACAAATTTAAAAAAAAATCAAAAAAATCATTCTATCATTTAAACCTTTAGCTGCCTGACTTTTTAAGAACATTGGAAAGTTTCTTCAGTTCCTAAGTCTCAAGTACACGAGTATAAGGCACCTTGACAGCGTGTATTTCTATTTCCGTTCTTCAGGAATAAGAGGGGCAAAATTGATCCGGAGGCTATTCTTGAAAATACATTTGACTGGTGCTGCTAGTCTCCTTGTCTCCCTCTCTCACTCATTACCCAGTCTGAGCTACTGACTTCCATAATCCTGGAAGGTTTAACGCCGCTGTATTGTGATTGGTTAGACATTACATCAGGGTGATGTAATACTCCTAGGACTGGCTAGTGTGTCAGGCATGGGGAAGAAGGGAGGGAGGGAGAGAGGAGAAGGAAGGGTTGGGTGGGCTGAGTACTGAACAGAGAGAGAGATGGCTGGGGGGTTATTGAGCAGAAGAACTCTCTCTCTCTCTCTCTCTCTCTCTCTCTCTCTCTCTCTCTCTCTCTCTCTCTCTCTCCCTCTCTCTCTCTCCCTCTCTCTCTCTCTCTCTCTCTCTCTCTCTCTCTCTCTCTCTCTCTCTCTCTCTCTCTCTCTCTCTCTCGCCTGCAGCCAGTCAGTGTGCATGTGCAGCCGCCACAGAAAGCCTCTAATCCCAAAGCACACAGCAGTGCTTTGGAGAAGGAGGGAAATAATCAAGACTGTTTCCATAGGCCCCAATCTAAAGGCTGGAGATAAGCTTTGCTGTGCATGCTGCTGTGTGGACTTGTAGCAGCTGTGTGTATTGGGGACACATACACAAAGCAGGAATGGGATTTTTGGGGGCTGAAATTCAATCATTAATTGCAAATAGACAGAGGAGAGGAAGATGATTGTTTGGCAGGGACAGAAAATGCCAAAGCATTAGGTGTTTGTGCATAATGACTCGTAGCCAATTTCTCACTTCAGTGCAAGGTGCTTTTTCATGGATCCAAAGGTGTTATACCATATCTCTGAGTTGAGATGAGGTTTGTGAACAGCAATGCCCAGGGCACAGGCAATGTGTTTTCACCTGATTGCTTTCATACCACGGTAGACAATGCTTTGAAATACTAAAACAGTGATGTTGGCAAAATGACATTTTAGTCCAAAAGTTAGATTTCCATATTGAAATATGAAGTGATGGATAACTCAAATCATTTACTTAAATTCAATACTGAAGAGACAGAAGGAAGAATGAAGCTGACTGCTGCATTGCATTCTACTCTTAGATCATACAGAGTATGTCATATTAAAAATAACTACTTTAGAAAAAACTGAGGAAATGAAAACATTTTCAACTTAAGCATTATGCTTTTTTTCAGTAAAAAAAAATACATGGAAGATAAAGATAAATGTACGGCAAAATAAACCAGTTCTAATTCTAAAAGACAAAATATCTGAGAAATAATTTGATACATTATGATCTACAGCATATACCCAAACATTAGCAATGGCCTTCCAAACTGGAGGTCAAACTCTTGCAGCATATTAACAAATGTCCCATTCTGGGTCTGTCATCTGGCCCTAAGGCTCTATGGATGTCTTCCATCAGCCCTGATCCGTGAGTTTATTTGGAGGAGAAAATGCTCTCTGTTGCCCAAATTTACAGATAATGAATTCAGAGTGCTGAGGCAACCACAGGTAAATATGGCAAAATACATTTGTCATTTGAGATATTGTAAATAAAAAGAGGGTATTTATGAGCCAAAGAATGCACTCATTTTTAATACAGTGTCTCTGTGAAATAGGATTGGAGTGGAAAATAAGCCTGGGGAGACCTGCTGTGTTTTTGAGCCTGCTAGGAAATGGGACATTGAATAATGGAATGAGACGTTGTATTAAATGTGCAAGCTAAAATTGTGAAAGGTTAAAAGAAGATGGCTCGAAAGCCTGACAGAACTTATTTGCTGAGAACGGTGTCAAAAATCTCTCCAAAATCAGTTTAAGGTCATAGATTGCCCTGAGTTAAAAATCACTCCCTCATCTTGTGTTAAAATAAAACCTTAAAAAATATGAACAAGATAGTGTGAGTGAGCGCACTTTTGGCTGCTTTGAGAGTCCTTCTGAAGTTCATAATGTTTATTCAACAGAACTCTAACAAACTAACTTCCTGTGGACGGGCGCACTATCAGCTGTCAGCCACTAAACTGACAGAAGTCTCTGAAAGCAAAGTCGGACAACCTTTGAAACAAACTGGGAGAAAAAAAATACCTGAATGACAACTTGTCAGAATGAAAGACTGCTATTTCTTATTTTGCTTGAGGCTGGGAACAGAAACTAGGTAATGGCTACAATGATCACACAAGTGAATACATACACACACACACACACACACACACACACCCTGACTCACTTACTGACACTGGCACCGTTACAGTGGCTCTCAATGGTTCTATCTGCAGGGCTTAGCAGTCTTATTCCAACAGAAAATGTTCTGGTTAAAGTCAGCATAATTAAAACATACTTATACATTCGATAACATCATTGCACTTAGTCCGGTGCTGACTTCATATGGGGAAGCTATGTACACTGCTCCAAAAAAGGGACACTTTTTAATCAGAGTATAGCATCAAGCTAATCAAACTTCTGGGATGTTGATCTGGTCAGTTCAGTAGCAGAGGGGGTTGTTAATCAGGTTCATCAACCCCCAAAACAGGACTGGTTTTACAGGTGGAGGCCACTGACATTTTTCCCTCCTCATCTTTTCTGACTGTTTTTCTACTAGTTTTGTATTTGGCTACGATAAGTGTCACTACTGGTAGCATGAGGCGATACCTGGACCCTACAGAGGTCACACAGGTAGTCATCACATCAATACAATACATGCCATTGCCAGAAGGTTTACTGTGTCTCCCAGCACAGTCTCAAGAGTATGGAGGAGCTACTCTAGGTGAGCTTGAGGGTTCAACATCCTCTAGTAGGGCCTGTGCTCACTGCCTGGCACCACAGAGCCCAATTGGCATGTGCTATAGAATACCAGAATTGGCAGGTCCATCACTGGTGACCTGTGCTATTCACAGATGAGAGCAGGTTCACTCAGAGAAAATGTGACAGACACGGAAGGGTCTGGAGAAGCTGTCAAGAATGTTATGCTGACTGTAACACTGTTCAGCATGACCAGTTTGGTGGTGGATCGGTGATGGTCTGGAGAGGCGCATCCATGGAGGGATGCAAAGACCTGTACAGGTTAGGCAATGGCACCCTGGCTGTCATTAGGACTGTCATTTGGCACCTACGCTAGTGCAGTGGGTCCTGGGGTCCTCCAGGTACACGACAATGTCTGACCTCATGTGATGAGCGTATGCAGGCAGTGCCTGGTAGATGAAGGAAATTATACCATTGACTGGGTCCATCTGGGCACCATTTTGAGTTGCTGCAATGAAATTTCAGCAAAATGGACTAGCCTGCCACATTGTTTTTTCAATTTGATTTTTGGGGTGTCTTTGAATTTATCCCTCTGTAGTTGATCGTTTTCATTTCCATCAAAGAATGTGGCATCCTTTAGTTCCTAACACATTACCCAGTTCATAACAGTATAGATATCCAGCATGATTTTCTTTTCCTGTTGAGATCTGATGCGTTTTCAGTGTTCCTTCAATTTCTTTGAGCAGTGTATATGTGTGCGTGAAGGTGGCTACATTTGCTTGTTAGTCAGACAAGTTTAAAATTGTGTTCATATAACGTTTCTGAATATTAATCCTATTTACTCCTCCTCATTTTTTTTTTTTTTTTGGAAGAACTTTTTAGTATGGGTCTTTGAGAACCTAAAGCTCGCACCCTTACAGCCCATCCTTACTAAGGCCAGTCTTTGGCTGTACTACAACATATTGCAGCGAATCTCCGTCTGCACTCAAGTCTCTGTTTTTGCTATGCCTACAATGTCTGCACTGTTATAAAGCTGTGTAGCTTGCACTGCGCTCCCCTCACTGTGACAGAGGTCAGTGAGTGCTCCAAGCTGGGCTGACGTCATCCTGCTGCAACCTTGCAGACACACCAGCAGGCAGGCAGACGGACAGACTGACAGACAAAACCAGTGAGCAGGCACAGTGTATTTATAGCCTATTTACATATGCAGCCCTCACAGCAAGCTACATGGCTTGATACTCCCTGAAGGCAAACCAATACTGAATATGTTGCGCTTATAATGTGGAATCAACAAGACTGATTTCTACAAGCCTGTTTCTAAATGTAAATATAAACAGAATGCAGTGATCTGAAAGTCATTTAAACCTTAGAATGATTTGAAAATAGTGCAAAAAAAAAACAACCGATCAAATATTAAAACAAAAAATTGATTGTGTTTTTTTAGATTCACAAACACCTTTCAAATAAGTTTTAAAACTAATGTTTCTCAGTGTAAAAACTGCAAAGAATTTTCTAAGTTCAGCATTACAAAAAGCCAAATATATATATATATATATATATCTGTACACAAGAGACTAACACTGAATTACCATGATCTACTGGCCCTCGGGAGAAAGTGTATTAAAACCAGACATGATTTTATAGTGGAAATGATTGCATGGGCTTCCACTTTCCAAAAACAACTGTCAGCGATCAAAGTTGGAGCACTATCATGCAAAGAAACACATAAACAAGATCCAGTAAAGTCAGTGCCTTCTCTTTACTCGAGCCAATTTTGACTGAGTCAGAATGCAGTCTGAGGTATCAAAATTTGAAGTTAATTTTTAGAAATCATGGATGCTATTTCCAATGGATTAAAGAGAAGAGAGACCATCCAGTTTCTTATCAGCACAAGGTTTAAAAGCCAGCACCTACTTATAATGCTGTGGTGGTGTTTGGGAGCAAAAAGCTAAAGAGTGGTGTACAACACTGAATTTCTATGATCCCTTCAGGTACATCACTCTCTTCCTACCTTGCCTAATGACTATATCATATTATACATCGGCTAATGACACAGTGAGGATGTACAATTTGTACAATGCTTATCAGCTATGGAAGGCAACTGCTACAGGCATTGCCTCTGATGCTGATATTCACCTCCCACTGACAAGCTCCTGCAAGCTATTCTGCTGTACACTGTATGCAAATATAAAACTGTTTATTGTCAGAATGCAGTCTAATTCCACATTATTTTCCGGGTTGTGGGCCAGTCAGGTTGACTTTGAAATGGACTGTGGGTGATTAGCCTGGAATGCTGGGAGAATACTGAGGTCTCTCTGGTGAACCCCACAGCTGGTGCTGGAGTCAACGGAGCAACGATCCAGGTAATTAATTCTTTGACAAGCATCAGTGATTTGGAAAATCAGCAAGAATGGCAGACACTGATCAAAAGGGAAACACGTGCAGAGATGTTTAAACAGTGGGCATCAGTCATGCAGGGGCCCATACACAGGCCCAAAGACCAAACACACAATACAATACAGTAAGGTGGCTATCAAACAACAGGCTGGAGGATGCCTGCTGTGTTTTGGAATGGTACTTATAGACATGCAGAAAGTTATGCACCAAATCTAATTTATTTAAGAGGAGTTATTTCATGGGCATGTACATACTACTTTGCATATGTGACTGAAAGCAATCACATATGTCTGGTACTATGAGCATACTGTTAGAGTGCACTCAACATGTACAGTAAACAAATAATGTAAATACAGATAACTCATGCATGTATATTCCAATCACAAATCTATGCATGCTGTACAAAACATTACGAATGTATACCCCTGAAATGTAACTCAATATTCAGGCAGGGGCATGTGGTAAAGATCAATTCATTTTCAGTATTTATTATGCATATTGCACTAAGCCTATAACTGTTGAATGAAATGCAAACAATGGTACGCTATTCATGGGCATGAGCTCACACAGATGCAAGCACACATAGAGCACTCTTCATAAATACACAAGAACTTGTGTTGTCATTACTGCCATAGACTTGATTAAATCATGCCTATATCCTTTCCCTGATTGTATAGACGGTCAGAAAAACACACAAGCAGTAAAACCATAATGAAACATCATAGGCATGGCTATTACAGACACACTGTCCAGAATACAAATTCCCCATGAAGGTATTTGTTTTCATCCATCAGTATTCATTATGCGAGTGAATGTATCATTGGTGTGTAGCTATTGATCTTCTATTAAAACTCATTGTTATATTCCTATTCAGCAGTGAGCCAGGTGAGCGAATAAAGAAGGGTGACCAAATGTCATAGTGACAACATGCAGCATTGTCAAAGGTAGCTTTATCGATCAAGATAGACAGAGAGGGAGAGGGGGGATATTTCAGCAGGACCCCTACTGTCTGACATTTTAGAAAAGCTGTCCTTTCTATTTTGTCACCACCTATTGTTGCACACAAAGAGCATAGATACCTTGACTGTGGCAATTTAAGCTATGGCCTTCACACCCAGTAGAGATCATGAGCAGGTTCAGATGTTCCTCTATAAAATGGAGAGTGTTGTTCATTATATTTATCAGTGGTAATTTTCACAATTCACATGCTGAGTCTCTAGGAAGGTGGGCTAAGCATTGTGCCATTTTCTGCTTTGACATTTTAAAGGCCTTGCTGTCTTAGCATGGCCGTTTCTAATCTGAAACACAATTGGATGGAGGTTCTATGCTTTGTTAAGGGTCCGTTTAACTTGCCAACCATGTACAGGATTTCTTCACACAACTACAGTGGGACTTTCCTTCATTTCCTGCTCAAATCCTAATGAAAGCACACAAGCAAGTGAACATGCACAGCTAAATGAGTGTTGTCATATCAAAGCTGAATGGCCAACTAACGTGTCAGATTGGAGTCACAACACAACAAGGACAGCCCAGTGCTGCAGTGCATTGACCAAGAGGAACCCGGTGGCTGGAGTTATGCAGGTCAAAAGGTGTGGAAGCATGTTGGCAGAGCTTAGCATTTTCCTCCCTCGCTCTCTGTCTGACTCATGCAGGTAATTAGCACAGACTTCCATTTTCCCTGTGTATGGCTTAAAGCATCTTGTGCTAAAGCAGTCCAGATCAAAACGGCGTGTCACACCACATTATCTTCAACACTGCTCCACAGCAACAGCCCAGCTATTGAGTCAGCTCTGCTCTTCATCTGCTTCCCTGGATGTTTATCTGTTGCTAGGACTGGAAAATCTCCAGCCTCATTGTTTTGCACCAGAGGGAACTGCAGAGTGGATTAAGTAGATCTCCAGATCTATGGAAAGGCCTTACATTACAAGGCTCCAACAAGAAGAGCATTAGCTCTCCACACAAGTACATTTTTCCACTCACCAGACTTTAATGAAAGCTCTATCAATCAGGACTCGTGCACACCAGCTCATTGGTCCCAATTGGTAGGTCAGAGTCCAAAAGTGGACCACTCAATTCTGATTGGATTGGACTGTAACCTTGTAGGTCCAATGCACAGAGTGGAGCTTTTTCTTTTTTAAACACTAGTGGCTCCATAATGTAGCAGTTTACACAATCACCTAACAAGCAAAATATCCTTAGTTTGATCCTGGGTAGAGACACAAATCCCTTTGGAGATGCCTCACGTAAACATACCACGGCAACCGGGAAAAAATAAAAATCTGCCAAATCAAACATGCGGAGTTACCTGCTGTGATGACCCCTTGTGAATAAGGCAGCAGCTGAGAGTAGCTTCTCTTTAACTACTATTATCACAGCTAACTTTATAGTGCAAGAAGAAGGCAAACTGCCTCTGAGCTTGTAAGTTTTACCTTGACTCACACAACAGAAGAAGACTTGGAGAAGAGTTTGGTTTTTGATTTTTTGTTTATTTATTTAATTTTAATAATTTATTTGGTTGGTTGTAGAAATGTTCACCTTTTTTTTTTTTTTGGCTTTTAGGTTTCTCTTTCGTCATTTTTAATTATTTTCATATTTAGGTTTTGGTTTACTTTTCTACACTTTGCTTCAGATTTTAAATTAGCTTTAGCTAAATATAATAACCTCAATTGTGTGTTAGGTTATATTAAGTTCTAAGATTTTTAGGGCCGAGTACAATAACCTCAGTTTTATCTGAATTCATAAGCAGGAAATTACAGATCATCTATGTCATTATGCCTTTAAAACAGTCTTGCAGTTTAACTAATTGGTATGTGTCATCTGGCTTCATGTATCGATAAAGCTGGATATCATCTGCATAACAATGAAAATGTATGCTATGCCTTCTAATAATACCACTTAAGGGAAGCATGAATAATGTAAATAAATCTTCAAATAAATCGTCCCTCTGCAGATGATCAGTTAGTTGTTTCACAACTACTCATTCAAGACTTTTTCAAATAAAAGGAAAGTTGGAGATTGGCCTATAAATTTGCTTTTTATGCAATGATTTAATTACTGCCACCTTGAAGACTTATTATATGTACCCCAATGATAGAGATAGATTGGTCATATTTAAGATTGAAACTTTAATTAATGTTAGGACTTCTTCAGCAGTGTGATAGGAATGAGGTCTAATGGACAGATAGATGGCTTGGAGAAAGTAACTACTGAAGTAAACCCAGAAAGATCAATCAGAGAGAAAGAGTCTATATAAATACCAGTACTGAAAGTAGCTGCACATAATGATAAGTCTGTGAGATGGTTATGAATCATTTTTTTCCTCTAATGGTTAAAAGTTTATTTGTGAAGAAATTCATGAAGTCATTACTAATTAAGGTGAAAGGAATACTCAAATCAGCAGAGCTCTGATGCTTTTTCAGTCTGGCTACAGAGCTGAAAAGAAAATTAAGGTTTTTCTTATTTTCTTCAATCAGTGATTAATAATAAGATGTCCTAGCCTTAAAAAGGGCTTGTTTTTTTTTTTTTAAATAGAGCAACAAACTCTTTTTCCAGGCTAAATGAAGATGTTCTTAATTAGAGAGACACCATCTCCTCTCCAGTTTATCTGCTTTAAGGCGCCCGTTTGTGAGTTATACCAGGGAATCTAGCACTTCTGATTTCTTTCCTTTTCAGAGGAGCCACAGTGTCCAAAGTTGTATGCAGTGAGGATTTAACACTTTTAATGAGATCATTGACTTATGTGGGAGTGGAGTTTAGGTAGCTGCTCTGCACTGTGTTGACGCATGGCATTGAAGATAACACTGGAGTAATCATATCCCTAAACTTAGTTTAGAGCACTTTCAGAAAGACAACTACTGTAATGAAATTTATTCCCCACTGCTGTGTAATCCATTAATGTAAATTTAAATGTCTTTAAGAAATGATCAGACAAAAAAGGGTTTTCAGGGAATGTTTAGTTTCTGTGCCAATTGTCAGAACAAGATCCAGAGTGGGAATAAAATGGTGGAAGGGCTAATTTGCATTTTGAGAGAAGCCAGTTGAGTCTAATAACAGATTAAATGCAGTGCTAAGGCTGTCATTTTCAGCATCTACATGGATGTTAATCACTAGTTATTATCAGAGGTGGCAAAAGTACTGACATTCTCTGTTTAGGTAGAAGTACAAGCACTTGTGTTAAAAATACTTTGGTAAAAGTTGAAGTACTGGTTCAACTTCTTTACTTAAGTAAAAGTAAAAAAGTACAGGCTCTGAAATGTACTCAAAGTAAGAAAGCAAGAAAGTAGGATGTTTCTACCAACTATTTTTGTGTAAAGCTAACCGAACCTCGTTATATATTACACGAGAATACAAATGTTATTCCAATCTAAATTTTAATTTTAATGAAAGCACTCAGCTTGAATCTGTTATGTAGGACACAAGCTGTGAAAGAGAATTTAAAAACAGCTCTATTCTCTATGTCCTCCATAGTAGAGGGTGACTGCCAACTAAACACAAAAATGAGTATAGTGAGGGCATACATTGGGATTCAGAAGGTGGAGGAACCCTAAGATCAGTTGTAATGGCTCCACGTGGGGAGAAGAATCACAACTTTATATTGGGAGCTCCAGTAAATTATCTTGGTATGATCAGCTGACCTACTGCTGCTGCGGCTCTGAGGTTTACTGCTCTGTGTGGATGAACTGAATTCAAAAAGATGTACCCCAGTATTTCACAGCTATCTTAGGTGATAGGTTACAGCACCTGGTATTCCCAGGTGGTCTCCCATCCAAGTACTAACCAGGCCCAACCCTGTTTAGTTTCAGAGATCAGACGAGATTGGGCGGGTTCCGGGCGGTATGTCCATAACGTAGTGTTGGCAGCACGGTGGTGTGGTGGTTAGCACTGCGCCTCAAAGCTAGAAGAACAGCTAGAAGGTCTGGGTTTAAATCCACCTTGGCCCGGACCTTTCTGTGTGGAGTTTGCATGTTCTCCCTGTGTCTGCGTTGGTCTCCTCCTGGTACTCCGGTTTCCTTTCACAGTCCAAAGACATGCAGTTACTGGGGTTAGGTTAATTGGTCACTCTAAATTGCCCATAGGTGTGAATGTGAGTATGAATGGTTGTCTGTCTCTCTGTGCTAGCCCTGCAACAGGCTGGCGACTTGTACAGGGTGTACCTTGCCTCTCAATCTAGCTCCACCGTGACCCTGAACAGGGTAAGCGGAAGAGAATGGATGGATCTTAGCTGATTTCAATCCCCTACACTGACAGCATACAGGTTCTATAAATGTTGAATTCAGTGACTGAATCTAAGCTTCAACAGCTTTGATTCAAACTCCCTCTGCGACACTTCATGTAACCTGTAACTTTGACCATAAACACAGCAACTGTGCACTGGTCCAAAACAGAGCTTTACAGTAAATGCAGTATTTTCATACAATCTTTGAATTACACAAAGTTTGTTTTTCAGTCCTTACTTTAAAATCTATCCTCTCTTCTTCCTCTCCTGTCCTTTTTCTTACAGCTTTCTCCATCTCTGAGTGAACTTCTCTCTCATTCTTTTCTCTCCCTGGAAATGCAGCAGCTCTTCTTCTAACTAGCAGGCACACTGTGTGACACTTTGTGTGTTTGCTGATGTTTGTTGAGCAATTAGAAATGTTGCATTTAAAATTACCTGCCACACATTACACTCTCTATGCTCTCTCCTCTGCAGTAGCGCTAGCTAAGATGTTTACGTCCCATGAGCACAACTTACGGACTTGGTCCGGACCACTGTAACCCCTGATTATAGCGCTATAAATGATACATAAGTTATATGGGTGTGCATATTTAATTGTTTGTACACGATAAGCGGTGATGGAGGATACGCCAGTACAATTGTCTCTTATGTTATTATTTCTCCATTTAGGCTCAGATCGTTTGATGTTTGATGGCATGCAGTGACCAGAAATGCAAACTTTTCTCAGACACGTTAAACCTAAAGTAACAAATCTGTTTTGAAAATGCAAGAAGTCGAAAGTACAGATACTTGTGTAAAAATGTAGTTAATAAAAGTAAAAAGTAGTCAGAAAAGTAAATACTCAAGTAAAGTACAGATACCTGAAAAATCCATTTAAGTACAGTAATGAAGTGTTACTTCCCACCTCTGGTTATTAATAAGCTCTGGCTCACTTCAACAGTGTGTCTTTTGTCCTACTACTGTATATTTATTTTATCTCAACTGAGCTCTAAATCAGATTAAAGAGTCTGAGTAATCAGATAGAAACTCTGAGTCAGGGCCAGGTGGACAATAGACAACAAATAAAACTGTATTTTGAGTTTTACAGTTAGAGTGGAAAAGGTTAAAAGTCAGGCTTTCAAATGAATTAAAACTCTATCTGGTTCTCTGGCTGATTAATAAGCTGGAGTGGAAGATTGCTGCTATTCCTCCTCCTTGACCTGTGCTTTGGGGACTGTGACATTTAGTATGACGAACATAGTCATCCTCCGGTAACCAGGTTTTTGTAAGGCAGAAAAAATCAATATGTTGATCAATTACTAAATAATTTAGACATATTTAACTGTTTTACTCTTTGGTTCTGTTCCAAGTGCAGAGAGCATCATGAAGACCAAGGAACACACCAGGCAGGTCCGAGATACTGTTGTGGAGAAGTTTAAAGCCGGATTTGGATACAAAAAGATTTCCCGAGCTTTAAACATCTCAAGGAGCACTGTGCAAGCAATCATATTGAAATGGAAGGAGTATCAGACCACTGCAAATCTACCAAGACCCGGCCGTCCCTCTAAACTTTCATCTCAAACAAGGAGAAGACTGATCAGAGATGCAGCCAAGAGGCCCATGATCACTCTGGATGAACTGCAGAGATCTACAGCTGAGGTGGGAGAGTCTGTCTATAGGACAACAATCAGTCGTACACTGCACAAATCTGGCCTTTATGGAAGAGTGGCAAGAAGAAAGCCATTTCTCAAAGATATAAAAAGTCTCATTTTAAGTTTGCCACAAGCCACCTGGGAGACACACCAAACATGTGGAAGAAGGTGCTCTGGTCAGATGGAACCAAAATCGAACTGTTTGGCCACAATGCAAAACGATATGTTTGGTGTAAAAGCAACACAGCTCATCACCCTGAACACACCATCCCCACTGTCAAACATGGTGGTGGCAGCATCATGGTTTGGGCCTGCTTTTCGTCAGCAGGGACAGGGAAGATGGTCAAAATTGATGGGAAGATGGATGGGGCCAAATACAGGACCATTCTGGAAGAAAACCTGTTGGAGTCTGCAAGAGACCTGAGACTGGGACGCAGATTTATCTTCCAACAAGACAATGATCCAAAACATAAAGCCAAATCTACAATGGAATGGTTCACAAATAAACGTATCCAGGTGTTGGAATGGCCAAGTCAAAGTCCAGACCTGAATCCAATGGAGAATCTGTGGAAAGAGCTGAAGACTGCTGTTCACAAACGCTCTCCATCCAACCTCACTGAGCTCGAGCTGTTTTGCAAGGAAGAATGGGCAAGAATTTCAGTCTCTCGATGTGCAAAACTGATAGAGACATACCCTAAGAGACTTGCAGCTGTAATTGCTGCAAAAGGTGGCGCTACAAAGTATTAACGCAAGGGGGCCGAATAATATTGCACGCCCCACTTTTCAGTTTTTTATTTGTTGAAAAAGTTTGACATATCCAATAAATTTCATTCCACTTCACGATTGTGTCCCACTTGTTGTTGATTCTTCACAAAAAATTAAAATTTTTATATCTTTATGTTTGAAGCCTGAAATGTGGCAAAAGGTTGAAAAGTTCAAGGGGGCCGAATACTTTCGCAAGGCACTGTATATATATTCTAACAGTATCTACACATCTTGTTTATGAGAGATATTTATCAGTATTTTTTGTTCATTTTTTAAACTTTTTTGTGGTCAGTGTATTTTTGGGTGCTTTATGATCCACTGTTAACTATACCACACCATAAACATATCCTAAATATTTTATATTGAGAGGTTTTCAGTGTAGATAAAAAAATTGTTGTAACTAAGCATTGCTGCTTAGTTGTAAATGTTGTAGTTTTGTTTGTGTGTAGTTGCCCACATCTTTTCTAAAGTTGGAAATGCTTTTAGCCACTCACAATAAGTTAATCTGATCAAATGTTGATTGTCTACTTTAATATTGAATTTTTCTGATCATAGTCATACATTGTCAGACACTCCAGAAGGAAGAAAATGGAACTCTTTAATCAGAGACTTTAGTCATAAGTATATTTTTATGAATCCATAAAAACAGTTTTTATGACAGTCAATCGTGTCGGAATGGGTTGATAAAATGAGTAGAGTTCTCCTTAGAGTGTGTCCTGAGGTAGATTGCCTGGTGCAGACTGTGACTCAATGACTAAGAAAAATGTGGAGCCTATAGTAACTATATTTCAACAACATCTCATCATCATTAGAGTACGGATGAGTGAGAGTGAGCCAGGGAGCTAGAGAAAGCGAGATGGAGTTTGGGAAAAGTTTAGTCAGTTAACATCTATTGGGTAGGTACAGTAAATGGTGCGGCAGAAACTTTGAGTGAAAACCTTGCACAGCAATAAAGTGATATACACATGAATAATGCAGGAGCATTTAGTTCGGTGCTTAGGCAGTGGGGGAATCAGATGTCCCTGGTGCCCTGAAGGATTCCAGTCTACTGAGCCAGCGTCTCTGGTCTAGAATAGACCATCAGACCCAGATGAGAAGCCCATGCTCCACACTGTCCTGCCAAGGCACACCAGCACTAAACAGACAAACAAAAGACAGACACCTTCACTAGAGTGCATGAATTAGCAATTGTATATGCACATACATAGCCACCAGACCTCACTTAACTGCAAATATATTCTCAAATAAGCCCCCATCAGAAAAACACAGGCAGACACAACCACACACTAACACTTCACTGTCTAGTTTGCTGGGAGCCAGTAAAAGAAAACAACTCATATAATAAGTATTTATGCATCTCACTGTCCCTAAGGCAGAAACTGATTGTATACAAATGTTTACTAGTAAATGAAGCACTGTGTGTGTAAAAAGAAGCTCTGAATAACTCCTAGATCATCAGCTTTGTGTTGGCTGTACTTTTTACTAATTCTTGTGGGATTTGGATTTAAAAATCTGGACAGTGTATGACCCAGGGACCGTCAAAGTAAGTGAGCAAGAGATTCAGAGTTAATTTGGCAGAACTGCTGAGTAGATTTCATTTTGTCATCTCAGCTGCTAAGAATCAATTAATGACTAATTAATTACCTGTATCCAGATCAAATCATCTGCTTTTCTGTGCCATGCATATTCTCTTTGCCTGTCACTGGCTAGCTTTTAAGTTTCCCCTCACAGATTTATAAGAAGCACATTCTCGGAAATAAAATGATGTCACTGTTTTCTTGGCATTAAAGGAGCATGCAGCAACTCCATTAGCGCGACTTTTTGCATTTATGTGAAATATTTTATCCTCTTGCTTCTCAGTCAGCAAATGAGCATGTGGCATGTAGTTGTCTTTGCACTTGCATATGCTTTTAATGTGTGACATTGTACCCATTTACCAGTTTTTGTTTACGATTAAACTGGCTGACTTTCATTCAGCCAATGCAAATGAGACCTCATTTGCCTCATATCCTCTCAGCACCTGTAAACCACAGACAGGTGCAGTGACGCTCTTCACATCAGAATGGTAATTTACCAATCAGTAAGGCGACACACTCAGGAAAAGAAGGGAGAGCCGCACATCGCTGACAGGGACATCAGTTTCACGAAACATTTCCTCCTTTGCACCTGAAAGCACGGCATAATCACGTGCAGGGGTGATGCACCATGAAATGGAATGGGCGCCCAGATCTGGGGGAGCGGACACAGTGCTGTGTCCAAAGAAATGAGGGTCATTCTTTACATAGAGACGCCTGTGTCAGTAGAAAAGGCCCAGCAGGCTCAGATCAGACAGTTACACAAGCAGCCTCATGATCGCACACCATGCCAATCATTCATATTTTTTTTTACTGAAATGATACAGAAATATGCAGTTTATAGTCAGGAAAAAAAACCCCATCATTAGCCAATGTTTTCATAGCAGTTTGGGGATTTGACAAAGGAATTACTGTTAATTTTATCTATATCACATGGCTTAATACATATAATATTGTTGCACAACCCCACGGAATCGCCCGAGTTTTATGAAATGTGTATGTTTTTCTGACCACTGGCTTGTATTTCAAAATCCGTCTTCCCCCTTCACAGGTCATGTGTATTGTAAGACATGTTTGAGCTTGCAGAGGAACAAATCTGTGCCAAAAGAGATAAGAAATGGTTGCTGCTAATAGACTTAGCTCCCAGAGAAAGTTCAGCCCAGCCAAAAAATAAATAAATAAAAAACACAATCAGAGCCCTCAAACTGGTGCCTTTCTCTATCTGCCAGATGTATCAGTGTTCCTCCAAGCAATCAGAAGTAATTCCCTTTATCGGCCAACATGAATATTAACGTTTTGTGCTAGAGGGATCTAGGGTATAAACACCATCGTCACCAGCACCTGTCGGGGACTGCAGTGGATAGTGAATGAGGCAGATGAGCAGCTCACAGTCCAAGAGCATGGCTGTAAAGGTACCAATGCTAAGACTGGCCAAGGTTGAAGCAAAAGAATGCTCATTAGAAAAAATGATTAGCATCTTTGTCTTCAGGCCCTTGCCATCCAACACATGTAAATTTAAAGCAGTGCAAAAGCAACAGACCATCATGTTAACCTTTTTTCTTTTTAGTTTTGTTTTTTTACACCCAATGCAAATGAAGAGTAAACAAAGAAATATCCGAATACAAAGAGACAAGGCGAGGGCTTCCCCAGACTGAAGACCTTTTACTCATATGCAAATGATTATTCTCATGGAATACATCTAGCAGGAAATTAAGATAGAGAGAGAGGCTGAATTACAGAGCACTATGGAAATGTGCAGATGTGATGATATGCAACACTGCTTCATTATTACCGGAAGAAAAAAAAAGGCCCACGTTAATATTCAAACATCTTGATAAACAAAAGACGCAAATGAAGATGGTCCCCTGAGGACCGGGACAGAACACTGATGATCTTAACGCTCGCCAAACAACATTCAAGTCAGGGGCAAAATTTCATCTCTGGGCATGACACAAACTACGCTGAGTAAACAAAGAGAAGAACATGCTGGAACATTTAACGTGCATCTGGGGTCAAATCTGGTAATGCACTTAGAAACAAGATGACTGGCGGTAGTCATGAAAGCTATCAACACCTGCAGATCATTTATCAAATTGGTGTGCAGTTTCCACATGGCTTGGACTATTTCTGTCCTTTACTTCTTTAAACAATGTCTGATTTTTTCTCCAAATGTCTTCAAGACTGAAAGGCAGTCATCTCTGCTTGTAACAAATGAGCTGAATAAGCAAATGCACAGGTTTACCTTTCTTTTTTTGTCTGTTATTGTGTCATCTGGTTTTATGCTCTCGACTCGCGATCGTCTGTTATTGCTAACAGGAGAGCGAGACATAGATTGAGAAAGAGAGAGAAGCGAGAGAGGCATGATCCAGTCATTGCCCTTGTGCAGAGCACACTATACTGTTGATTTTGTCATGGTGCCATGTTGGATAACATCCACTCCATCATATCCATGCCCAGATGCTACTAGAGAGATAAGTGGATTGTACAGAACAGGCTTGTCAGGGATCCCATATATTCACCCTGAATCTGTGGATAGTAGAACGTAAATAGAGTTTTAAAGTGAAGTGATTTGACTTTTTTTTAAAGTCTCTTTTATTATGGATTGTTTTACACTGACATCAACTTGGCCCAGCCTGAAGAAGGGAGAAAAAAAAAAAAAGGAAAACTGCTGGTAGTATCAAATGTTTTCAGTGGCTTTTAAAGGCCAGATATGTAACATTAGCTACCTATTTGAATGCTTAGCTCACGAAGAGTGGAATGGAAGACTGGAATTATTCCTGAAATGCCATTAAGAAAACATGTCTAAAGCTGCCTTCCCTAGAAGTTTGGCTTTACATAATGAAAAACCAATACAATTTGACAGAGCACTGAAAATAACTATTTGGTTTTGCATATTGATTCTTGTGTGCCCTCACTTTTATAGTAATGATATACTTGACTCCATAATGAGTTTTTTTAAAAAGGAAAGAAAATTGTTAATTTACACGTTTCCGATTTGATGGTCTAGTCGCTGTTTGCTGTGGTATATCAGGGTTTATTGCCAACTGATTATACCTCCCTAACAATAACAGCACTGATGCATTAAGTCAAGATAAAAGCAATCTAAATATAAATATACATGGTGGCTACGCTAAATGAACCCAACTAATGATTTCGTTTTTTCATTATAAAGGGTAATGCATATTCAGAACGTCCATTTACTACAATTGTTTTGCATATAGCATATATTGCTCTTAATAGAGGAGCTCTTGAGCTTCCTTAGAGCTTTCTGAGGTTTTTATTTGTGCAATCAACATTTCGGATAAGGAATGTGTGTGTGTGTGTGTGTGTGTGTGTGTGTGTGTGTGTGTGTGTGTGTGTGTGTGTGTGTGTGTTTGATACAGCTTTACTGGTGATCACAACCTGAGCTCACCATTTAGGAGCGGGTTAAAAAGGGAGATTAGTCAGCTTCCCCTCTCCTGTCCCAAAGCACAAAAATCACACAGTCTCTACACTGCATGACCCTGTATATGTTTGAACGCCAGCCAGCTCTCCTCTTTAAGAGTCCAAATCCTGGTGGCTGCCAGTCAACTTCAAAGCAGTTGGGCTGTGGCTGTCTTTCTTAACCTCCAAATCTGGCTGGTCTTGTTACAGCTGCACTGTGGGGACAGAGTGGGCAGTGTTTCCATTTGTACGTATGTGTGTATGTGCTTGTGTGGACAGAGTGGACAGTGTACTGGGTCTGCTGATTAACCCCTGGGCCAGGGCCATTCTCTTCAGACAGACAGATCGGACTTTCGCCAGTCTCTGCCCCTGTAATGGGAGCCTGCTCCAACAAGCCACTTCAAAGAGGCAGGGCCAGCAGGAATGCCAGGTTCAGAACCAGAGGGAGCAGGAGAAAGAGGGTGAAGCAGAAGAAGTGTGTGTGTGTGTGTGTGTGTGTGTGTGTGTGTGTGTGTGTGTGTGTGTGTGTTTCTCAGTTTGAGCAGTAAGGGTGGGGGTCTCACTTTCCTGTCAGCAGCAGGACTTCAGCTCTTTCTGGACCTTACTCAGTCAAGCGCTTCCTTTTTCATTTGCAGCAGGGTGAAGCTGTTTTAATTAAATCTGGCTGCAAAGCAAAAGGCCTTTGGGGTTGTTTGGCCTGCTCCTGGATCAGCTGTGCTTTTTGGACATGCCAGAAAGTGTGTGGAGCTCGTGTTTTTTTTTCTTCTGTTGCTTTGAGGCAAAGCCTCAACCTCTCTTTGACCCCTCTAAGCCAATGAAAATCTTTCACAGTCAACACTTATTGTTGGTCAGCTTTGCCAAATATTAAGCTACACGGCAGCCCTGACCAGATAGATAGATAGATAGATAGATAGATAGATAGATAGATAGATAGATAGATAGATAGATAGATAGATAGATAGATAGATAGATAGATAGATAGATAGATAGATAGATAGATAGATAGATAGATAGATAGATAGATACTTTATTGATCCCACAAGGGAAATTATTATGTTACAGGGGCAAGAAAATAGTACAATCGACAATAAATAACAATTGATAGCGGAGTGCAAAACTATACATACACAACAGTGTTAAAGACAAAATAAATATAATATATAAATGTCGGTAAAGAAGAGTAATAACACAACTTTACTGCACACAATGATGTCTTTTTTAAACTATTGATAAAAAGAAAGTGATAAAAGCTATAGGTGGTGTAAGAAGTGATGGGAAGATGATTAATTCGTAATAATTTTTAAGTCACTGATGGTGTTACTATGGCATCTGCATTTGTATGCATACATTATATGTACAGTAAGTGCAGTATCTGCATATTTCAGTTGAAGCTGGTATCCATGTGTTTTTTTCAAGTGAATAAATGCTGTGCTGTGCTGATCTGTATGAATAACAGTGACTCCATAAATCCAGCAGCATGAGGCCATACGTTAAAGATGAGCTTCAAATCCTTGTTTGAAGCTTAACTCACACAGGAAAATATTTTCTAAGTTTGTGAGTGTGATGGTGATTCATTTTGCAATGGGACACTGTCATGATTTTCCTTGAAGTCACACACAAGAATGCCCCATGGAGTTTAGGATTGCTGTAGCAGAGAAGTGGGTTGCTGAGCCGCTCTGTTGATCACCCAACACTGTGCTGCCTTTTGTGGCTTGGAGACAATGGGCCGCTGCTGGGGAGAGAGACAGGCAACCTGAACCTGACACAGGAAGCTCTTAAAGCGACACAAAACAAACTGCTGAGCTCTGGCATTTCCCCCTACTGAAAGACTATCTCCACCGTCATTAAAGGTGAACTCAATCGTCTAATCTCCTCCAAAGTCACTGAGCGACCACTGCTATCACCCCCTTTTCCCCTCCTCCTTTTCTCCTTGCTCACTCTTTCTCACTGTCCCTCTATTCTTGCTTGCCTCACGTGGTGGAGGCCATCAATGAAATGTCATTAGATCTCCAGGGGGTTAGAGGTCATAGGACAAAAATGTTCTGCTGGATGTGCTCTGTGACAGCCTGAAAGGAAATGGTGTATGTTTTGTTTTGTTCTGATCGATGGAAGGAGCTCACAGAAACATTGAGGAACATGCTTTTGTTCAAAGCGAGTCACATTTCTAAAGAATAGCCTGTATAGATTTCATTTATGCATAACCAGGCAGGCGATTAACATGCCACTCAACATCTGTAAAATAAAACGTGCAGAATGTATATTTTTATTTTTGAAATCTTAAGCAGATAACCAATATCATGCCAAGAAGAGAGCGGTAAATAGCGTGTCTTGTGATGAGCTGCAAGCAAACAGAAAGCCATCCTTCCATTACCACAGAGATTATAATGAAATCCCTGAGAATGGACATGCCCATTTGCACATACAAACACATTACATTCTGCGCTACCACAATACACATCATTTTCATGTCATCCATATTTGGCTAAGGCCATTTGCACCTCACACATAATGCTCTGCCAGCTATACAAATAGCACTGTTTGGAATTCAATTATATGTTGCCTTTTTAGGTTTTTTTTTTTTTTTAATTCATGCTCTATGAAAAGACCTACCTCTTTTCTAAACTATTGCCGTCATTGGGCAAGGATGGAAAGATGGTATTCACCCCTCCTATTATCACATAAAAATCTGCTTGGCCGCTGTGTGCATCGGTTCATTACCTTGGTGAAAAAGCCACCTTAACCTCCATTACTGTTGGCCCTGTAATTAATGACTTTTTAAGCTATTGAACCAAAAGCAATTAGGTTTTAAAGGAGCGCTTGTTCAGTAAAATGAATACCTTTGCTTTATTAGTTGCATCCTTGAAGAGGAGATGCTAACCAAATGTGACAGTACCTAGAATTAAGATGCTAATGTTTCCAGTTATTTGAACTTGTCAATCAAGCTTTTGTCATTGTTGTGGGTGATACACACAAAAAAAACAAAAACAAACGTAGAGTTCAATGGTATTTCAAGGTTGAAGAATCTTTGCATAGTTGATGTGCTATTTTGAAGGTGTGTGCGTGTGCATTTATGTGTATAGGTGCCTAGGTGTGTGCATGCTTGTGTGCTTGCCCATGCACATAAAGTGGAAGAGAATAAACTAGATAGAGCTTATTCCATCTGCACTGTATGGAGAGCACAGATAAGACTTCATACAACACATTTGCTCTGTATTTGTCTTAGACTTTATCGCATGTTCCAGTCGAGGTAGACACAGTCGAGACATGTGGTCTACATTCTAATGCCTGGAAGGGTCAGCTCAGCGGTCAACCAGCACATTACTCTATGTCCAAACTGGACAGGTTAGAACGCACAAGAATAATGCTGCGGCTCATCCAAAAGGTCATCCATGGATATTAATGTGTAACTTTAACTGAACCTGCATGAACGGTCAGCCTTGTTTCTCGTGAACAGAAGGACACAGTGTACTGCAGGAATAGATAAATATGCCCCAGAGGATGCTAGGCAAAGTTTTTTACATATTTGCTTTTTTTTTTTTGTGCACTCAGAGCAAAGGGAGGGAAAGCACCTGAATGGTATTTTTGTTGTAGTTTTACTCCAGACAGTAATCGAAAGGCTAAGGATAATTAGGCTTTTGGAAAAAGTTGTTTTCCCCTCCAGATTAGATCCAACTGAATGTTTCACTGTTCCTCATTATTCACCAACATGTAGCCTGCAAACTACTGACTGACAATAAATCTTGCTATGTGCTAAAGTTCCCTAAATTGATTTGAAGCTGTTAAAATAATTGGAACAAAGATGTCTAAGAACACGACTGACTACAAAATGCTGATGGACAGCAAGTTAAACAGACTAATATTAGGAAAATCTGCTATGACGTGCTACTATTTGGTAAATAACCTGCTATCTAGTAAAATCCATATTTTGTCTTAATGAAAATGATACACTACCTAGTCAAACAAGTTCATAGCAGTTATTCAGTCATCTGTGATCACAGCAGCTTATCAAATCTTACTGAATTTAGCACAAGAGTGGCATGCATGTTAGAGCACTTCAGCCACTAATTATCCTCAGTAAGTTTAACTTGCAGGAAAGCAACTGGTCGGCATTGTCATTAAAAGGATGCAGTCACTTGCTCTGTGAAGTTCCAAAACATGGCATTCAGAGATCAGTCATTATCAGTAATCTAGAGTAAAATGTTTCTTTATCATTTGTTCCACAAATGATTGTTGATCAGTATAATTGCAACAAATAGAGAAAATTGTGATACATTTCAGGGTTTACAGATCACATTCCTTAATATGAAAATATAACATCATCCGAATCAAGACCGTTTAAAATTGACAGCCCATGTTTAAAATGCATTCCAATGAACAAATTGATTTTAAAATTCATTTTTTGTATCATGAAATGTTTTGCACATCTTCTTCATTTGATCGTTTGGCTGTGAATGCTAATGCACACCTTCTGTTTCAAATGAAAGAAATATATGTTCTTAGCCTGATTTAAATTTTTTTATCCCCTCCTGCATTTATGAGTTAAGTTGTCAGGCAAATGGAATTTTTTTTGTATGTGTCAACATCATTTGTATTTATCACATGTTTGTTTTTATAACACTAAAGACAACAAAGATATTATCAAAAAAATTTAATTTTGCTCATTTCATTTCAGCATTTCAGCTTAATTATGACATTGTTATTCTTAGATCTACTTTGCGGGCTGGTGCTCCTCCTGGATCCACCGATGGGAGGAGTTCTCCTGCTCGGGTTGTCCATTCTCATCAAGTCCATGGTTGGACGGCTGGATGCTGCTGTAGTTCTCTGATTTTTTTGCTGCCATGGTGGTAATCGTGCCCTCTTGGTTAGCATTGAGTGCTTGTGTTTTCTGTTTGTTAAGCCTGAATCTCTGTCTGTCTTCTAGTTGCCTGCTTGCATCCCATCATGTAAACCTGTGCACTTCTGCGCCTGCTTCTCTGAGTTTGGTGCACACAACCAGCCTCTTACCTCTGAGTCCTCCACTGAAAATCCAACCTTAACTTACCTGCCTGCCCACTCTCCACTGCTGCTCACTCTTTGACTCTGGAGTCCTGCCTGCTCTCTGGTAAACCATCCGCAGCTGCTGTTCAAGATTGCACAATAACACTACAAATTCTAACAATGGCAATTTTAAGATTCATTTACTCACTCTCTGGCCACAGTTAACTCCATCTCTCCTCTCCACCAGTGCTACCGGTTGTGTCCTTGCAGTTAACTCCAGTCTACTATTCTTGGTTTGAACTCAGTCCTAACTCAGTGTAAATATGAAAAGAGAGGCCGTGCTGAGTGAATGGGTCAAACATAGTACTTTAACCCAGTTGATTAGGGTTCAAGCCCTTTATATATGTAGTGCTTTTATCAGCTACATTACATTTTTTTGTTTTGTTTTTGTAGTACTGTTTTTAGCCACAAGGGTCTGAAATGGCACAACAGCTAGTATTTTCCTCTATGTCATACTTTAAGCAAAAGTAATCATCATCACCTCATCGTGTTTAACTGTATATGGTGGATCAAACAGCACCTTCATCAAGGATACGAGGGTTTGAATGTTTTGTGAACCCAATAATAAAATATTTAATTTTATTAGTTTTTGATACTCTAAACCTACAGTGTTGCATTTCAAATAAAGTCTGTAAGAAGTAAAAGGGCAGCGTGAAAGGAGCTCTCTCTTTCCTTTAAACCACATGCAATTCATCTCTGTCTGCCTCTGTGTCTCTGAAGTCCAGACAACCATGTAAAACGCCACAACACCTTCCCAAATAGACTCGCAGGCCTGATCTCTAACTACGTAATTGCGTCATTAGTATAAAGTGTGAGTGTGTATGAAAATCAAATTGCTTGTTCGACAGGCTTTATTCATATGATCAAAAATCATCTGAATCGTGTTGGGGACCTCAGCCCTGAAATGCAACATTAAGGATAATTAATGCATTTTCGACAAAGTGAGCAGCGTGCTTTAAAGATGAGGCTTCCCTTTTTGTGCCATTACATTATAAATTTTCTTTTTATAGTGACATAAACTGACAAAAGAAAGCATTATAAATAAAAGGCAACGTATCAAAGGCCTAATTATAGTCTTTTGGTGAAGCGGCCTTCCAAGCAGAAGACTAGCTTTTGAATTTTAATATCAGATATCATCATGTGGGTAGAGCTTGGAGTTATTGTGTACAGCTAGCAAATGATGAGAAATGCTTAAATAACCTTACAACCCTTACAACAGCCCCAGTGATTTAAGCAGATGGCTTCAACGTCACGCTGAATGGGTGTTTACAGTGGCTTCATCTTTCCTCTCTGTGACAATGCACCTGCTGTTACACCTTTGGCCTCAAAGCTATAGCTCAAAGGGCACTGCTGCCATGGCACACAGCTGCCTGCATTGACAATCTGACACAGAATCGTGAGGTTACCTTGAAATGGCACAGACCTGATGGATGAGATGACTTTTTTTATGTACTCACATAACAAAAAGAGTGCTCAGGGGGGCTCAGGGTTAAAAAAAAAATCACTCTTCAAATTGGGGTAATTAATCTATTTGACCATTACTTAAACCAAAATGGCAACTGTTATATACAAAAATGCTTTTATTAATTACTTTCGTGGACAGAAGAAGCTCTGTGATATGTTTTAAATGTCAAGACATTTTACATTAGCTGCTTCACATCCGTTCATCAATTTCAGCATCAAGGATCGGGTCTGCCGCTGTCTTCCTTTAGGTGTCATTCTTCGAAGCAGAGCAGAGCACGTGAAGCTGCTTCAGTATTCTTCATGTAGGTATACAATAAATCTTCATGCAACCTTCAATTATGAAACATGAATAAATAAACAAACAAATAAATAAAACTACAAATGCCACATAAACAGTTTCTGGACTCACCCTTCATTTATTTATATTTTGTTTCCAAGGAGCCAGACTTGCTTGCTATTTTTTAAAGTGTTCTTCAGCTTTTGGAAGGTCTTTGGACATTGGCTGCTTTTTCACTAATTTTCAGTCCAGTACTTGTCCTGTCTCATCACAAATGGTCTCAGTGGAAGGGTGGTAGAAAAGTGTCTAATGACCAACTGCTTCATTTTTCATCATGATCCCAAACACACTGCCAATGCAGTAAAAGCATATCTGGATAGAAAAACACAGTGGGACACTATCATACCACGTTTCCATTGGCAAGGTGCCGGTGCTCATGTCAGTGCTGGTGCCAGTTCCAAGGAACCGGCGAACCCCTTGAGAACGGGCCTGAGTTTCCTCTGCGTATGTGGATGTGGGCGGTTCTTCGTCTTCAAACAGAAGCCGAAGGGCACAAACATGGAACACGCTCCCTTTTTGCAAACTTTATTTTTTGTGCTGAGAACATATTTTACAACATTTAACAAAACTGCTTCAACATCTGTGTGCGGCACAGAGGGATAGTCACAGACAGCAATTATGAGCAAGACAAGTACGCTTTGCTTCCTTTTATGTGTTATAAACTGATACTAAGCAACAACAACACTTATTAGCATTGTACAAACTTTGCTTTTGCATTGTTTACTGTTTGTTGTTTCCACATATTTCGATAAATCGCTGCACCTATTTCCCATTTTCCTACCAAAATACAGAGAAATGTGGGTGGCTCAGGACTTTTGCAATGACTTAGTATCAATTAAGTCATTGCATCTCATGTTGTGCTTTAAGTAAGTCTCGATTTTAATATTTAATGACATCTGTGATCAGTCCCAAAATGTTAAGCGTGTCATCCAGCGCTTTAAGTTACCTAAAAATAATAAGAAAATAGTTTATGCAAAACAGGTCATGAAGAAATTTTCACTCTGAATAATTAGCATTGGCAGTAATCAGACTAAGATTAGTTCAGCATTTCATAATTATCCTAATAAAATATAATTAAGACAGTATCTCAGTTCTTCCCAAAATTATTTGCTATTGGAAAGTAGCAGATGAACCTATTTTTTTAATTTGGCAAATACAAATTTCTACATGCGTGTACACGTGCACTTTTATATACACAGGACTAGACAGTTTGATTTTTTGTCTTTTTATAAAAAATGACACTTCCTATGTTAAAAACATTGTACTCTGTGCAGATTATTCAAAGACAAAAGCAACTTCCCCCTCGCTCTTGACTTGACTGCAGACCCCTGTACATGGTAATCACATTAAGCTGTATTTGATGTGTTGTGTGCAAGTTTAGAGGTGACCTCTCAGGGGAGGGTTCACTGGAAAATTTTAACGTAGCTGCTAGTGCATATGTAATTAAAAAGTATGTTATCTCTGGCCAGAATGTTATGGCTAAGCACTGGCATGGGTCCAGCAAACATTGATATAATCCCACCCAGCTCTGTTTCTCTGTGGATGGGGTCAGTGGGTCACTAACTACCTCCTTGTGTGCTATTCAGCTGCAGTGAGACAAGGGAAACCACTTCAGAGAATGTGAGTCACCGGGTCCGAATGGCGCAGTTCCCAGCTCCCAACTTGTGCTTTTTCATAATTACTTCTCAATATTTTTTGCTTTTCAGGCTTCGTACTGAAAACTGCTCAAGCAAGCTGAGAGCAAACCTAAAAATCCTTCCACTCTGTTAATGCAGGGATTTGCTCAAAGAAAAATACAGATTAAATATTGTTAATGGCTTTACTTAAATCATGTTTGTGCTTTAAGGACTTATTTTAATCAGTTCCAGAGGATTAGTCAAAAAGCACAATTTTACTAAATTCTCCTCAGAATAAATTATTACATTTTCTGCACTGAAGCACCCGCTGCTCCACCACTGAAATATGGCAGTTCTATCAGTCGTGATTGATCTCAAACTCATTAGAGGTGTAGGGTCCCACATACTGGCCCATTTGCTTCAGTGAGCTAAGAGGGGGTTCGACTAGCCAAGTCTCAGCCTGTGAAGATGCAAGAAAACTCTGAAACCCAGTCTTGTTTCAACCTAACTTCAAAGCAGTTGATCAACCTGCAAAAAGTAATTTAAGCAGTGGAAAACTTCCCGAGGTAACCCATAAGCCTAGAATGTCTTTGTACAATCCCACAAGGCATACTAAATACACGTTTAAAAAAAAAGGCACAGGAACACAGATTTCTGACATCATATTTATCGTTTATGCTCATAATCAACAGTCTCGTGAAGAAAAACTGAACTGCAGGAGTTTGTAGCTCAGGAAGTACTTCACTATAAACAGTTCCCCTGCAATATCTGCATGAAGCAGATGTTGTTGTTTTTTTTTTCTGGTGGCTTTGAGGCCTTACTGTGAATGCAGTGGGTGGTAGATGCTCTGCATCTGTGTGAGTTTGGAGGAAGAGAAGGAGGAGAGCAGTTTGAGGCATAATTGCCAACCGTAGGCCTGCCAATGGCTCTCTAGCTGTGAGAGCATGGAAGAGGTCTTGTTCTGACCGGAAAGGTCAAGAGGAAAACTTTTGCAACAAGAAGAAAAAAAAGGAAAGGAAAGAAGAGAAAAAGAGTTTGGGGAAGAACAAATCTTGCATGTCTAATGAAATCCCATCAGGCATTTATATCAACATTATGCACATACTTCTGTACTTTTTTCAAGAAAAGAAAATATTTTCATAAGACATACTTTTGTGTTCTCCTTCAAATACACTCTCAAAAATTGCTTGTTCGTAAATTCTATCTGCTCTCATAATTGTGCGTGACAAGCAGATGCTGTAATTGAGCAGAGGCTTGATTTCTTGCACAGTCAAATTAGCTGAAGATGACCGTGCAGTGAACTGCAGGAGGTTTATTTCCCTCTGTTTACATCACTGGCAGAGCCTTTGTTTTGTTTGATTCACTACGTTAATACGGACTCCTCTGTATCACTCCTCGCACAGTGAGCAGTGACACACTGCACATAAACTGATACACGATATCTGACTCTTCCAATAAACTTGCTCTTGGTATCAAAATAAAAGGAAGAACACGACTGGATTATGACTATGCTTGTATACAAATGTTACAATACTATGGAAAACGTTTAGGCTATATTGTAACTGATACAAAAATGATACAAGAAAATTGGTTAATGAATGGTTTTATATTTATGCTCTATCATTTTTAGCAATTTCATTTTAACCTGACATTCAAACTTGAAATCCTAAATCTCTGGGGAATATGGATGTACTGATGTACTGAATATCTTTCAGGGGTTTTATCGGCTCTGTTCAATCTCTGAACTCACAAGAAAAATAAATTATTTTTTTTTCATTGTAATTGAGAAGCAGTGCTCTGGCATGCCACATGGACTCGACATTAGTAGGCGGCAACACACAGATGCACAGAGCACCAAAAGTAAGAAAAATTTAGTGCACTGAATGAATCACTTTCCATTCAACAGACTCCATCCACTAACGTACAAGCATTTAAATCGAACAAGCATCCTCACGTTCCTTGAGATTCTACTCAGATCTACTGTTTGCATTTTAATTTTTATCCTGCTATCTGATCTAAGCTGCACACAAGTCTTCGCATTCACTGACTTGCAGATGGAACATTTTTGTGGTAGTTGCTGGTCGACCTTTCATCTAGAATTAACAGAGCATTTCTCCAGTCAATTTTGGAGAAAACTCAGAGTTGTCTGCTCATGGATTTATTGACCTCCATTCGTGTTGCAAGTGTCTAGGACGTTCTATATACCTCCCACTTGTGATCCAGCCAAAGTTCATCCTGTTGTTACTGGCAAGGTTACTAGGAGTTTAATATGAAGCACTGCTGAAAAAAAAAGTATGTATTGTTTATAAGATTTATTCCTGCACTGCATCACAAGTCAATTACTTTTTAGGCCATGTTTCAAGTCAGATGTTACAGGATGAAACAAGCAAGGATGTGGTGAAGTTTTAAATAAGCAAAATAAACAAAATACATTGAGGTAAGTCAGTTTTATGCCATGATGTAAAAATGAAAATCTAAAACAGTGCAAAGTGGTTTTTATTCCAGTGCAGCCAAGTGGGCCTCAGGTTTCCACATAGGGGCATGCATCAATTACCTGCACGAAAAATAAACTTCACAAAGAGGCTCACATGCTGCTGGTGAAAAAGTGTATCAGACTATTAAAAAATGAGGAAAAAACACTATATTCAGTTCATCAGGTCATTATTTAGAGAGAGAGAGAGAGAGAGAGAGAGCAACATAAACTGAGTAACTACAACCTGCATCATAAATAAATTAATACAGTGCAATAATGGCCATGCCTTTATGAAGGGCAGAAAATATGAGATGGACAACAACTGAAGAAAACAGTGGGACTACATGTGTGGCGGACAATGTGGTGGCCAATGAGGTCATATGCCACTTATGTTCTTCAATGGTAGCTTTGTTTAGCCATCCCCCATAACTACCACAAAGCCCACCCCACCCACACACACTCTCAAGTTTTAAACATACTTAGATATACTTAGATTGCAAGATGGGACATTTCAGCATTTCTTAAAATCCTAATGGGTTTGGTGCTGGAGGGGAAGAGGGTGAAACCTAATTGGAATAGACTTTTCCACCTCTAAATTTTAATGAACTGCTTGGCTGAATGTCTCTTATTAGGTGAAATTGGCCATTAGCATTTTAAATGACCAGCTATCTTCATTATAATCAGGGTGAGATGCATTTCTGTGCTGCAGATCTATTGATTGCTTGGCAATGTCAAAGTCTGCATGAAGACATGGAGGCAGACCGCATGTGACGGGCTTCGGCCACAGATGAGAGCGAATCGGTGCAGCAGTCAGAGCAACCAAGCGGAGGGAAAAGGGAATAATCGCTTTGGAACACTTTCTAATAATTACAGTTATATGAAGATAATTACAGCGGTGGCAATGCTGCTTTATCTTGAGACAAACACATCCTATCCAGTGATTCACTTCAAACTTCCTGTGAAAACAATCAGTCATGTTGATTGCGCACAGTTGAGACGACACATTTGTAACGGTGTTCTGTTCTGCGCGGGTTTTAAATGTGCGTCCTCCATATTTTGCTTCAGCACAGTAGATCTATGTGTTATGTGAGGATTCAGCATAACGTACTTTTTTGCATATTAATTACATTCTCGCAGTCTGGAGTGCTATTATTAAGCATTTCCACAAGAGAAGCCGTGATGAGAGTCGAATACATGCATCAAAAGCTTTTTGCTAATTACTTTGAATTTATGATGATGTACTGCAGTCTCTGCCTCACACTATACATTTAAGCTCAGTTAATATTTGACAAGGGCCCTTTATAATTGCTTCCTTTGAAAGGAAGAAAATCTTTTAAAATTCAGCTGCGCATACACATCTGCTGTTTGAGTCCTGTTGCCACTTTCTAATAGCTATAATGAAAAAAAAAGTGCTAGTTATTTCAGTCAGCTTTCAAAGCGCTAATGATAAGAGGATAATTATAATGTTATTATGAATAAATGTTAAACAGTAATTTGATGAAAGACTGTGTTTAATAATCGCAGATGATTTCTCATTAGGGCAGTTTGAGGTTTCCTGCTTCTCAAAATTACCCGGAGTATCTCTGATACTTCTGACAGTTTTTCAATTTTTGACTGAAAGCACTCTGAGCAAATATTTGAAAGCCTTTCCAGACAAAAGCAAACTTGAGACCCAAGTTGGCAAACATTTGCAGTGTATATCGCACAGATCTCATATACAACCACAATCACATGTGCCCTAACTAATTACCAACCTCCGAGCCCAAAATATGATCACAATAATCTCATTTTAATTTGATTTATATTGCAAAAGGTTGGAGAGGGGGGGACTGAATAATCAGATTGTCCTAGTTAGGGTGGGGAGAGTTGGACAGTGTTTGAGAATAGTTCCAGATGGTGTTGAGCTGGCAGGCTGGCAATAAGAAAAAACTGGGGACCACCTCCCTCAACCCTCCTCATTTTCCTTCCCATACTTAGTATTGTTGTCCCTCAATGCCCTCCTGATTTCCGTCCCCTATCTCTCACTCCCCATCTTATGCTCGCCTCTCACCTCATCCCCTCCCCCCTGCCCCCGCCTCACATCGCTGCCTACTTCCCCCAGATCTTTTTGCTTATCCAAACAGGTCTTGCAGTGTGTTGGCCCAACATAAGGCCAAAGCTAATGTAGCACTGCCCCTCCTTTTCCCCAACCTCCGCACTCTCCTAAGGGGGGCGACAGAGCCCTGCCCTCCGATTACACTGGGGGGCGAGGGGTTAGAATACAGCCCTGAGGGCCGGCAGCTGTCAATTAGTGATAACTGCCGAGAAAGAGACACACACGCGTGTGTGTGCGCACACCCTCCCTTTCTTACCCTCTTGCTCTTTCGTTAATCAGGGGGGCCATCGCCTAGCAACGAAACTGAGGAAGTCCTCAATGGGAATGCCTGGTGAGAGGCACACACAAAAATGAAGATGGGGTGGAGAGAAAGATGGAGGGAACAGGAGGGACAGAGTATGATGAAAAATGGAGGGGGGGGGTAGATGGAAGGAGGTTAATGAAACCTTTCCAGAGGACATTTTAACATGGGACAGCCATTGTCCACAAGCTCTGGTGTTATTTATACTGTCCTACATATCCACAGGTGCAGGTTATTGTTTCAATAAACTCTGAATGCTCCCCCCACACCCACACCCACCCCCTAGTTATTACCACACATGATGTGTAGTAAAATAAAAAAATTGGATGTGACTCAATCACCGCAGACTTTTGAAGGATGTGCACATGAAAAGTGCTTTGCTGAAAGAAAGTGACGGTCTGCTCCTTAATATATTCACTTCATCAGCCAACCTCATTGCCTCTTTCCTCCAGGCAAGTTCGGTGCTCCTGCAAACACATTAATATGAGGTGAATATGACTGCCGCATGCCAGAGCCCCCCCCCCACCTCACCCACCACTGCTCACCCACCACCCCATACAACCTCTGTCTGACAGAGTGGCAGCACATTGAGCCATGAACAGGTGATAAATCCTTGTCAGGTTTTATTAAAACCCAGCCAGGCCAAACAGAACACCTCATATTGAGCTGTAATACCCAAGGAGACACTGTATGAGAGAAAAGAGGGGGCTTCCTGTTTGGTATGCTCTCCAGCAGTGAACTACTGTCTATTTTCTGATGTAATTAAGTGAATGAGTAAAAACCCTCCAAAAGCCTTGCAAACACTCACCCACACACCTCTGCCCCCTGCTGGCCTGCCAGACCACAGGGCAGGTTATCATTACCTTTTCCTAAATAGAGCAGTGAATTGAAGGCTTTACCACTGCAAAGAAAAGGAAGGGGAAGATGACAAAGCATACACCTAAGGATTCCTTTAAATATTTACATGCAGATGTACATACACAAAGTCAAAAACAAATACACCATAAAAATTACAGGCTAATTCGTGTATATTCATATAACATTATATTTTTTTCCTTTTCCTCCTGACAAGTGTTTTTTTTTTTGTTTGTTTTTTTTTTACAGTCGACCTCTTAGCAGGTCAACCTGCTGACTGGACAACAATAGAAATCATCGCTCTGCTCATTATTTATTTACCTGGCACTAGAGCACTTTTGAGACAATTAATCAAGTCAGTGAAAGATTTATAAGCAGCTTCACTTGAGTGCTCAGACAGTAAATGGGGCAGGTTGTCAAATACAGGGAGTGATCTGTGCAAACCAATTACTTTGTCATGTCATGACGACCCAAATAACCCGAACAGGAGTTGCTGAAAAATATGAAGCTGAAAGTATGCCTGTGATGGCTGCGCTGTTAGTTCAGTGTTTAAGCAGACTGGACACTGTCATCACTCTGCAGCGAGTACAAACAACCCACTCTCTTCAAAAATGGCTGTCCTTCATGTGGACTTGCACATGTGTACTTCTTTTTACACCTCATCAGAGTCAGATGCATTTAATCACACACTAACATTGTAAGGAACAATACTTTAACTGTGCTGACAGTACATGTGTCTTCACAGATGAGTGCACACATGTATGTAAATGCTTGTGTCGTCTCAGCACATTTCAGCAGGACAGTCTGAAAGGAGATAGCCAAGCTCCCATCCTCCCTCCCTCCTCTTCTCAGTCCCTCGTTCTCCCTCCTTCACCCTCCTCCGTGTCTTTGTCCTTGATGACCAAGCTGTTGGGTGGTCTGTCTGACCGTTCTGACCCTTGCTCTTGGGCTGACGTAAATTCTCTAATGGTTAGTGTCTTGCTCCCCCTGCGACCGGCCTTTCTGTGCTCAGCTGATGTGAGCCATTACTACTGCGGAGGTACAGTTGACTGATGGAAGACAGTGTGTGTGTCAGTGAAGGGATGAAATATTTGGAATATCTGGGAATATTTCTGCGCTTCAAGTGATGCCTGAAGACCAGTGTTGAAATCCAGGCTGATCAGCAGGGCAGCAAACATGTATAGATGAGGCTTTTGTGCTCACTGAAAAGCGACATCAATGTCAAAGTGCCTTAAAGTGTAATACCACTGAGGGATGATAGGTGCTGGCTCCAAAAGCTTGACAGCTTTTTAGTTATTTCAAATCTGCGCAAGCTTCACTCATGAAATACAAAGGGAAAAAAATAGCAGATATATTCTCTGTTTTGGATCAATGTGCTGGTGTCTTTGATGGACTGTAAATAAAAGATGGGCATACATAGCCTTCTCAACAGTAACTCAGTTACGATTTTTGGCCAGGAATAACCTAAACATGAACGCTAACAACCTGCCAGACTGCTGACAAGCAAACTTCGAATTGACCCCACCAGCGACTTTCAACTTGTTTCTTCTTTTTTTTTTTAAAAACAAAACAAAACAAAAACCAAAAGAACAAATAAAAACAACTTACATTTGCTCGTGTTCAACTGACTAAACACAAAGACCATTTATGCTTTGATTACTAGTCATGGCATCAAGCAACATAAAGAGATTGTTACTCTGTCTTATTGTTAGACTTACACTCTCATTCACAGCTGGAAGATCTCAGAAAATCTTGGAATAGCTTTGTTAGATTGTCTTCATTATCAGATGAGAAAACACTTTACCCTCCACCTAAAACTAACAGAGTGTGAGAGAAAGAACAGGAATTGATTCTCTTCTCCTGGTTGTAATTCAGTCAGCCATTTACTGTAAATATACAACTGGAAAATGGCAAGGCTCTGGGCAAATGATGATGTTTGGATTGCCAAATTAAAAAGAAATATGCAGTACGGTTCCTGTGATAAGCTTAGAGTATACACTCTTCACGATTCCTCTTTCAAACTCTTCTTATGCTTTGCCCTCTCTTTATAAACACTGCAATCACTGCATCTCTCACCCTTGCCATGTGAACCCCGCAAACCAAAAACAGATCATGTAAAACTATGTTTTACTGCCAGGGTTCAAGGACAGAAGTGTAAGCAGTGGAGCCTCCTGCCTATTTACCGGCACTAGTCAGAGAAATTGAGCTCGGTGGAGAGAGGGTAAAAAGGATCCAACAGAAATCCTGGAATGGGTCAATGCTGATGTGCATTATAAACAGGGGATGCCTAAAATCCTAGGCACACCTGCCACTCTGCCACTGTCTGCTTACTGAGGAGAAACTGCAGAGTCGCTCAGCCCTCCGCATACAGTAACAAGTGAGTGAAAGAAAGGAACTGAGGAGTGTCTTCAAAGACAACCTGACTCTCTGTAATCACTGCTGTTTCAGCTTTGATCTCGGGGAGAGGAGAGAGAAAATAATTACATGTTTCTGGGTGCCCTTTACAATGTATGAAAGATGATGTTAGATTTGAATCGTAGGGTAATGGGAGGTTGTCTGTGCAAATGTGATGGGGAGGTGTTGAATGCTACTTGAGGGAAATAAAATAAGGCCCAGCGAGGCATTTTGTTCTATCAGCCCTGAAAGCATATGGCAGCCTACTTCATTCTGCTTCCACCGAACACATAGGAGGGGTCAGAAAATAGCATGGGGACCGACATTACCCCCCCTCCCCCAGCGTGAGATCTGGAGGACACACAGAGTAACTGACTGACCAGTCTACATTTCAAAGTATCTCCACTTATTCGTGCCATCGTCCACTTGGAAAAATGCTTTTTTTTGTGTCTTCCTATGATCTAAGTGATAACAGAGCAGTAAGGCTCAGGATGGTATTAAGATTCTGTTTTGCAGGTATTTTAGTTTCCTTTCATCTTCGATCACTATGAAAGCCACAGATTACAAGTAGTGTGGAGCACTGAAAGAGATGTCCTTACTTTGAAATAATGAATGCGGCGCAGACAAGAACACATGAAGCCACCTTGAAGAAGTCTAAACAAGAAAATCCTGCAGTGGGAACGAAACATTCATTGAGCTGAACATGAACAAAAACGCAGTGAAGTGGTATGTTATTAATGTGGTCAATTTTTCACCATGATGATTTCTCAGACTTGATAAAGCATCTCTATCTGTATTGAGTTTTGAGTATATGCTTCATAATAGATGAAAAGTGATTGAATGATCTGGTCAGAAACACGGCTTGCCTTGACTCTTGTGCAATTACCAGCTAGATGTGAGGATGTGTAATCAATTTAGAACTCCATGACAGTTTTTCCATTCAGAACATATGGCAAGACAGCCACTCATCCTTCACGTCCCCTTTGGGACTGATGCATCTACTTCCCGTCTACAACATGTATGACCGTATTGCACGCACGCACAACATCACATGCAGCATAATGTATTGAGGTTGTCTAAACATGATGATGGGGAAACCAGCAATAAGTATCAGTCATCTCGCTGAAGCTTGGATTTCCAGTGATTGGGCTTTGAGAAGGTAGGGCATGCTTGAAGTCTTGACAGGGGGGCTACAGCTTTAGGTTTTGACCCCACAGCCCGGGCCGTGAAAAAAGAGGACTGATGGTTAGTGGTGGTTACTAAGAGCCTGTTTTGACACATCAGTGACTGAGGTTTTACACCCTGCCTCCTATGAGCGGTTTTCATCCATTACTTATAATTTTTCATGACTAAAATCTTTTAATTTGCCTTTTAGCAGGTTGTTTTTGCCTACATTTAAAAAAGATAGATAGACATTTTGGGAAGTATTCTTACTTGCTGACTCAATGGGAGTTCTAATTGTGGTTTCCTGGAGAAGCTACTGGTCACCTAGTATTGCCACAGTGATTGAGTTTAGCAAGATTTGGTAGTTAGATTTTATGTCTTGAGAGAACAATGCTAAATATTTCCCTAATTCCAGTCTCTATGCTAAGCTGAACCAACAATCAGGCTTCTTATCAACAAGAATTTGTTTATATAAATATATAGAGGTTACCTTAAAAAAAACATTGCAATCTCTTTTGTATATTTTATATTTAGTTACATGGATCTGTGAGGACTTGTTGGGATTGCTGGCATGGTGGAGATGTCTATTTCCTGTAAAAATAAAGAGTGTAAACGGAACGTTTTCTGGCAATACATGGCAGCCCAGAAGTGTCATTCTTCCCTCACCCTGTGTATTACAGAGAAGGTACATTACTGTATGTAAGGCAGACCAGCACCAGAGGGAGTGTTTGCTGAGCTTCACTCCTGTCGCACCTGTGAGTGGGCAGAGCAGAGATGTAGGGAAGCAAGGGTGGAGGGATGGAGGAGAATGGGTGGAAGGGAGGGAGGAGAAATAGATACAGATGAAAGAAAAGGCAGTGACAGATTCAGAAGAGAGGAGGCGAGGGAGAGGTGGAGAGATGGAAGCAAGGAGAGAAGCGGAGGCAGGGAACCCAGCAGGTGTTCCCAGCATGTCTGCCTCCTCCTCTGCAGGATCTCATCCTCAGCCAGGGGAATGACGACACAGCTACTGGCATGCAGGCCGGATAACTGGGGGAGAAAAAAAAAAAGCAGAGCAGAAGAGGACGAAACAAAGCTCAACTCTGCCTTTTCACATTTCTGCATAGTTTATATAATAAGAGAAGGAGATTAAAACCATCTGAAATAAAACTCAAACAAACGCCAGCATACTCAAGTTTAATAAACGTTCAGGCAGCGCTACAAAGCCTTGAAATCATAGAATTTATTAGATGACAAAATCTCATTTATCATAAGGTAAGGACATGTTTATAATTTGATTGAACAGCTTTCCTGGTTAACTGACTGATGGCAGTCTGATCTGCTGTTCTCCTCTGTAAGTCTAATCCTGTTTCTGTGTCAGCTGGTGTGTTTTTATTGTGTCTGACACCAGGTGGATTATGTTGGTTAATTCACAGCGAATCAAACAAAAGCTAATACTAATCCAGCGTGAGGCTTTGGTGTGATGTCTGACGCTCTGGATTAATTCACAACATTCCCCAACCAGCCTAATCCTCAATGAACCAGGCAGGATGGTAGTCTAACTGACAGTTTCTGCCTCGTTATGGCAGGGTGATATGCTTCACTTACCTCTTCCCTCAGAAAATCCATTCTGATGAGTGAGACAAAGGGGAAGCCATTATAGAAAGAATAAACTGGGTAAAACTTTCCCAAAAGCTTTTCTTTGGCAGCCATTAAGGCCAGCTTCAAGCCTTTTGGAGTGTGTTCTGCTTCTCTTAAGATTTAAGTTTTGACATTTTGAAATCAATAGGAGGCAGAGATTTTGTTTTTCCTTTTTTTTTCATAGTTTCATGAAGACTGGGTGAAAACACTTCAATCAGGCCTGCGGAGGACCTGACACAGGAGACGGGGGGGGAATCGATCCATAATGAGTGAAGCCCTACCTGGGGTTCCACTTGAACCTCGTCTCTTCTCGCCAAACTCAAATTCAGCAAATCTACCAAGCCAAGAACATTTTCTGATTACATCGATGCTCAAAGTATATCTTGTCAAAAAAAAAGAAAAAAAATAACAGTGGAAATGTTGTTCAAGCTGATTTTGTCCTGTTACCACTGCAGTTGTAAAAGTGAGAAACAAAAGACCTTTTTTATTCAACATACATTCATAGAATGAATTGTAACTAAATAGCCAAAGAGGATGAGCCAAAGTTTAGAAATAAGAGGAAAAGTGGCCTTCTAATTTGTTTTCTGTAACTGAGTGCAGAAATTTCGAACTCCATGACTGGACTGGCAAACTGTACAACTTTCTGTGGCAATAGACTTACTTCAGCTTGTTGACTCCATCCACAAATACATTTGTGTGTGCATGTGTGAGTGTACAGTATGAATACTGGGTAGCTGACCCCCCCCCCTTGTCCTCCTCCTCCTCCCCCTTTTGCATCACCACTGCAGCCCCAGTCGCTGCTCCAGAAATGTATTGGCCATTTCAAAAGATGCTATTGTGTCATCAAGCCAGCCTAGTTAATTAGGCAACCAGTTGGCCTTCCTCTCTTGAATACACAGTCCCTCTGGGCCCCACAGCTGCTCCCACTATGGAGGTTAAGTGCTAAAACATGTCCCCCCCCCACACACACACACTATATAACTCACAGAGGTATAGCGCCAACAGACTTCTAGTTATCTTGCAGTACTCTGCTCAATAGTTTGTCACAGGCCAACAAAAAGGGAAAGCTGAAGTGATGATCTGATAACATTCTTCATGAGTGAGTGTTTTTTTATTCTAAATCAGCGGGAAGGACAGCGGCTGTTGCAGTTTAGGCAATTTTTATTTCAAAACGTAAGTGATTGAAGTGTTTCTTTGTCCCACTGACTTCAGACGACCTCACCTCAACCTCCGTCTAGCTTCAGGAATTCATGTGATGTCATCAAGGCTAAATGATGCATTCTCCTTAAAATATGATTTACCCACAGTGTCATGTCTCAGCAAGTTTGGAAGAGCCAGGCTCCTTCGCATTACAATAATCACTGACCCAGCAGGAAAAGTCATAGAGATGCAAACACCAACTCCCAAATAAAAAATGACAAAGAATAAAATAAAATAAAAACAATGTGGGGCATTTTTTGCAAAGAAGAATCTGGAAATGCTGTCAAAGTGTTCCACTACGAGGCATTAAAACTCTGCGTGGCATTTTAGCACCTTGTAAATCTGTAGTGTAATATAGTGATGTGATGTTTCCTCTTTGATTGTGCCATTTTGTGTGTGAGTGTGCACGTGTTTGTGTGTGCTTCATAGCGGATGTGCTGTATGGGAAGTCAGTAAAGCAGTCCAATGTGAAAACCATCTTCCCAAAGTCAGAGAAATGTGATGTGGATCGACGCCGATAATAAATAGCCACGATAACTGGGGGAGGAACCCATCATCCGGCGGTGAGATGGGACTGCACGAGGACGAAGTAGCCATAAAAGCTTGAATGAAGAGATGTAAAACAATGAGGCCGGAGAGGATGGGAGGAAGGGGGAGCGAGGGGGAAGGGGGTAGGAGGAAGGGGTGACGACCCTGGCAAACAGGCTGGAGATAGAGAGATAACCGGAGAGGAACAAAATGTGAGAGGAGGAAAGGGAGAGAGTGAGTCAGTCATGTCTGCACTCCATCAAAAACTGTGTCAGTCACTCACTACCACCAACCACCCCCACCCCTTCTACCCTATGCCCCCTGCTACACTTTCTTCAACTCACACATTAATTTCACTTCTTCTTTTTTTTTTCACCGCCAGCCAGGGCTGTCCTCGACTGAATGTCAATCCTCTGTTCAGGGTGACAAGAGAGCGAACGAGGGAGAAGGGAGCCAGGGCAGGCGTGAAGGGAGGAGGGGTGAGAACTGCTTGGCTTGCTCAGAGGCCTTTTTTATCTGAAGATCTAACCCAACATGACCTGCTGCTTTCCATTTTAATTGCTCGCTTTTTAATATTATTCCTGTCTCTTTGCCTGGCATTTAGAGACATTTGAAGACAGTAGACATCCGAAGCTCAGACGTCATGACACAGACAGACAGACAGTCAGACAGACAGGGTGACAAGTGCAGGCTGTGGCCAAAGAGGAAGAGTATGCACCAGCCAGTAAAGGAGGAGAATAGAGATGCAGGAGATGATGAAATTGGCATACAGCAAACTATCTGCTGATGTGAATTATGGGAGTTATTCCCTGTGGTGCAAATTCCAATTAATCAATGCCAGTCTCATTCAAACCCAAATCAGATCTGGACTGAAATTTATGTGCCAGCAAGTTCTCGCTGAGGGTGATGATTTTCTGTATCTACCCACACCAACTCTGGGGAATCGGGCCGCTGTTAATACATGTAAGTAAGTATGGCTCTCAGTGTGCGGATGTACGTGCACACCCCACCTTCATCGCACATGATAGGCCTGATAAATAGAACACAAGCGGCGTATATCTGGTCAACATGGCATGCGTGAAAAATAATTACACTTAGGCTGACAAGGTCGACGGGCTTCAACAGCTGCCCAGTCATTGCTGGCTATTTTTCCTTCTCCTGTCTGGACTTGACTTGGCTGAGTATTTAAAAAAAAAGCCAACACACAGACTGTTTTTCATATTGTCACATGATAGCACATGAAGGCCTCGCTCAGCGTCGAGAGCTAACTCTGGAGCAATTGCACGCTCTTTGGAGAGTGAGGGTCATATTCATGGTAAGGGAAGATAAGACATGGGAAGTGAAGACGTGTAAAGCTAATAATTTTTTTTTTTTTTTAGCACGCATATATGCATTTCCAGTGTAAATCTCACTAATAAAGAAAAAATAAGAGTTTAAATGATCATAACATCTACAGTGACAGCTGGGACTGGGCTCTGACTAGAGGAAATGACAACATTCATTAAAAATAACCAATGAGCTACTTTTTAGCTTAAATAATTATGCAGTGTCTCTTAATGATAAAATTTTCAATAAGGGAATAATGTGCTATCTGAAATTTTATAATAAAAAATTGAAATTTATTTGAAACTCATAACATTTTAGTGGAAACCAATCGTGACTTGTGAAAGATAAAAATAAATCAATTTTATTAGCATTTTTTAGCACTCTGTTTAAAAGGTACAAGTTGCCATCTTCACTAGTTGGGATTAGCTCTTTGACATAAATTGCTTGCTTTTTACTCATAAGAGAGAGACTGCCTCAATCATGGATATTTATTACTGGCTTGTCTGTCTTGGTCATGAGAGTATTTCAGTGCAACAAGGTGGGCCCTAAAAAGTCAGCTCATTGTGCCATGGCCCCATGCTTCCAGCAGCCCGTAGAGCATTCTCTCCTAAGAGTGAGAAATGGGCATGGGGAGATGGGGAGGCAGTCCTGGGTGAAATTCAAGGCCAAAGCACTCATGTTTCCACCATCTCCCACCTCCAGTGCAATACATTACTTCCCTCACGGATGTAATCACACCCAGCAAGATGTGAGATTTGGCTACACTGTGTATCAGCAAGTGAGGATGCTTTTCTATTTATGTCTATGAATATTTGTGTATTAGCTTATCTGCATGGTTCTGTGGGCTAAAATGTGAGTAGCTGCTGTGTCTGCCTGCACATACAGTATGTGGTAACTGTATGTGATTTCCAATTGGGAATTACACCCAGGCCTACAGTACATATCCCCTCATAAGAGTCCTTCTCCAGGTTATTCTCTTTTATTAGCAGCTCCTTTTTTTTCATTAACTGAAAAGGTTAGTGGAGCATTTGTAATGCCGCCACATGAATTGCCTGCATACCCTGCATACCCGGGGTTGAGGTAAGGCCCCGAACCATTCCTACTAACCTCCTCTAGACAGAAATGCACACACACACACACACACACACACACACACACACAGACACACACACATACACACACACACACACACTATAGTCTCCTTCAGTTCCAAAAGGACATTTCAGTGGCATTGTCCTCCTCATTGCCTCTCAAATACAGGTAGGGAAATATCACCCAGGGAATAAATAACTTGGCTGGGTTAATTATTTGGCAGATGTGTCTGCAGATTAATAACAGAATTAAAATGCAGCGGTGGATAGTGTATTCTGAAAGGTGTTTTTTTTTTCTTCTTTTTTTTGGAGGTGGGGGTTGGTGTAGGAGGAATGATGGGCAATTGAGTGGAGTTATTGGAGAGCAACAGTGCATGTGCTGGTTTCAGATAGATGTAGGAGCAGGGTCTAGCCCCAAGGCTGTGAATATGCTGTCTGGGAGGAGAGAGATTAACTAAGGCAGCTTGGTGACATCATGCCTGCAGAGACAGTTATGAGGAGTATCCATCACAACTATCGCCTACAAGTAATAAGAAAAAATATATATAAATATATTCAAAATTACATCTGAAAGTGATGTGTAAGAAAAAAGAAAATATGCACAAGGGTATCACAGAGTGAACATTAGAAAAGGAAAAAACCTGCTCATAATATTATTATTATAATACACTATGATTCCGAGTGTTTCTTCAGCAAATGAATCCTGTGGCATATGCATGCAAATCACGGTTTCCAGCTGAGCGTGTGATTGCAGCGTTACTTTCCTACAGCAGACATTACACAAAAGTTTAAAGCCTTTTTTGGAACAAGGGTAAAAGGTAAATCAGCTAAGGGTGTTGATCAATTCAGTAAAATGAGAAACAACCCCATGTGGAGTTATTATCATCACAAATGCACAAACAACCCAAATACCCTTAATCTAGTCAAGGGGTAAAGCCTGTATTGACCTAGTGATGTTGTATGTGTGCATGCGAGTGTCTCAGATTCTGACCTAGTCTGCTGAGTGCAGTCACAAAATCCCTAAGCCCTGTTCACCTGAGGAGGGCAGACTGGGGTAATTTTCCTCTCTTTAAAGTGAATTGGGGTGGGGGTGGGGGTGGGGGTGGGGGAGGAGGACATGGAGAGAGTGGATTTCATATGGTTTTCTGTTTCTGTTTCTCTGTGAGAAAATCTTTACTTTTGTTGCCAAGCAAGACTTCTTTTTTGTTCATTTACAGTCAAGTGACTACTGAGATTTCCTGCTTACATAAACAAGCCGGAGAAACATTCTTTACAAATTCTAAAAACTATTAACTTTGTACAGGCACACCAGGACATCATACGGTGAATGCAAGCTATTATGTACCTTATTTATTATTAATTTAACTTTCGTTTAAGAATATGATCTATGGGCTTGCCAAAGAGGATGAGATAGCAGGGAAAACTCGTTTAACTCAAATGAGTTCAGTGTTTCTACAGTTATTGATTAGTGGATAGATAGTTGGTGTTACGTTTCACGAGGCAAACTCTGCTTTTTAAGCAGCAGAGAGGCAGAAGGAGAAGCAACTGAGAGAAAACTGGAGAAAAATCACAGACTCCACGAAGGCCAAAGACCCTGGTCATTTTCATGCACCAGCCCCTTTTTCCTTTCCTTCCCCTTCCCCCATCCATCTATCTATCTGCCCTCACCCCACCCATCTCCCCTCTCACCCCTCTCACCCTGCAGGGCAGGCCCTGCCTTCCATCTGTTGTCTGTCCCAGCTAGGAGCAGCCCCATTCCCCCTCCACATGCATTTACAATTCAATTAAAAGCAACAAGCCCCTTCTTCCACCTCCCTCTACTCTTCCTCCTCCTCCTCGTCATCTCTTTTTTAGCTGTGCCTGGATGAGCACAGCAGAAAGGCCCATACCCCATGTAGTGATGCAGTCATGACACACACTTACTGGGGTACTGCTAAGCAATACTAAGCCTACAGATGATGCAAACACACAATGACACATAAATACACAGAGTGTGTGCAAAAGTGCAAGGGAGAGAGACACAGGGAGATGAACACACTCAGGCATACAATGATTTTTTTAAATCCTCATTTTGAATAGAAATAGAATAGAAAACAGGGTTGATGAGACTAAGCCCAGGAACAATACAACTGAAGAAAGTAGGTCACACTTTGCATTAGAATAATGCATGTAAAGATGATGTAACAGTTCAACAACCAATAAAGAAATTGTTGCACATGATAAGATAGTAAATTATTAGAAGAAAAAGTAATATTTCTTGAAAATCTTTTTTGCAAAAGACAGAAAAGAACTCCTTGTACAACATGCATGTCACCACTCACTCATCTAGTGTGGTTTTCATAATTAATTATTCTTCTACATTGAGTTTTCAGAAAGGAATGATGACGCATCCCCCCATCAACACAGCTTATCAACTCTTTACAATTAGCATGGCTTTCCAATAAACAATAAACATTTTTTTAAATCTTTTTTTTAATTATATAATCTAGGAATGCATTACCAAAAGCTTGGGCATGTAACTTAAGTCTGTTATAAAATCTGCTGTAATGTGAAAGCAATATCCACAGGCATCCTGGAAAAAAAGGGGGTGGGTAGGGTTGGGGGGTTGGGACGAGAGTCTTTAATATTTAATTATGGTGGTGCCAACATGCAACTTTTATCACTTTCTTGTGTCATTTGCATCTCTGGCAAGCCCAGAAGAAATACATAAAGAGCTGGCAAGAGAGAGAGAAAGAGAGAAACAGGGTGAGGGAAATAAAGACTATAGAGTCTGATGTAAAGAGAGACAGAGAGAGAGAGAGAGAAAAGACTGAAGAATACAAGAAGAAAGAGAGGCAAAGGGAACATGCTGCCATAGGGGAGCCCATATGACAAAGAGATTGGAAAAGAAATAGGTGGGAGATACTGAAAAACAAAAAGGAGTTCACAAAATAAAGATGAAAAAAAAAACTGGGAAAAGCCTCACAGAGATACTGCAATGGATATAAAAGAGGCTTTCTACTCCATGGGGCAAATGAGTTTGTATAATTATGGTACCTTGAATTACAAATAATGCGTCTGACTGCAACATAACTGACTATTCACTACCTTAAATGCAGCCTGTCTATAGGTGCTTTTGAATTGAGAAACATTTTTAATAGTTTTTGTTCTACTCAAGGATGCTCACCATGTTGTTGTGTGTGTCCAAAAGAAAAGGTTTGAAGATCTGAGATTATAAGTTTTTTGTTTGTTTGTTTGTTTTTTCGTTGTGCCCTAGGGGAGGTATCCTCTCAGCTCAAGAGGAACCACTGAGTAATTGATGATTTTAGCACCAACCACAATTTTTAAAAATGTGTGTGAACACTTCTAAAATATTTGGCCTATGAATTAGCCTAAACAAATCAGAGCAAAATTCAGAGTAATGGACTGACATTCAAGTTCAGACTTTAGTGAGTTTACATGCAAAGCTGGAAATATAACATGATGTTGATTCATTTACTGGCCAGCTATTACGTCTGCATTCCTACTGGTGGTGCAAAAACAAACAGAAAAAAGAAACCCTGAATTTATTGCATGGGTTCTCCCAGCTGGATAGTTACCCTCAGAGTCCTGAGAATGGTTTGGTCTATAAGTGCTTATGTGCCCGGGCCTCTAACCTCAGTGGATAAACCCCTCTAGCTCCATCAACCATTTCCCCCTGCAACAAGACCAAACTCCCTGCCTGTCTGAAGGGCTGTGGCAGACTCTGTTAATGGCTGATAATGTGCATAATTACCAGCCCAACTGCCACGTGGAGCTGATGAAGAACCAAACCAGTACTCCACTCCTCATCTAGGGCCCCTTGTTACCCCTCATTCACTCTGAATAGTGTTGGGCTCTAAATGAAGCCTTATTAGATGCTGCTGCACTTCCAGGATGCGCAATCATTAAGACTGCCATCTAAATGAACGCAAGGAGAGAAAACTGTCATTACCATAAGAATGCATGTCAAAGCAATTTTAATGTGGTTTTAATTTTGATGCACAAACTTACTTAGAGTCAGCAGTCCATGTTATGATATCTATCTATCTATCTATCTATCTATCTATCTATCTATCTATCTATCTATCTATCTATCTATCTATCTATCTATCTATCTATCTATCTATCTATCTATCTATCTATCTATCTATCTTTAACAACTGCAAATATTCTGTGGAAAAGCAGAGGAGAAAAAAAAAGAAATGAAATACTAGAGTCCTTGTGTAAACTCAAAGCTTGGGGCTGTGCAATGATGTTCCCTCTCATTTTGGGATGTCATGAGAGATTTTCAAATCATGTGGGCACATCAGCTGGTGGCTAGGAATGAAATTTACAATGCACTATTTGTCCACATTTTCATTTCATTCCATTGCTAGGTTTGAGGGCGACTGCTAGGAGCTGATTAAAATAGCTTTTACAGTGAATACAAGGGAAATGGAGCAGTGCAGTGGCAGACAGGAAGGAGAGTGCAACTCTCAGTGAACTTTCAAACCACAGGGGGGTTTCTTAAACTGTAGTGGACTGACCATTGTTCCGATATATTTCTCTCCACACTCCCACTTGTTCTCAGGAACAAACAATTTGCTGTATTTCCTTTTCTGCCTCTGATATGCCACAGCTGGTCTGTCAGTCTGCTGAACTTAATAATCTTCAGATGTTTTATTTGTTATGGCCCTCCGTGTCCTTACTCAGTCTTTCAATGGTGCTAGCCATTTCTGAGTGTTTCTTTTTTATATCAATCAGTATACACAGGCTCTTGCCCTGGACTGGTGCTTACACTCCTACATCTTGGATTTCTGCTGCTTCTGGCATGCCTCTGTGACTGTTTAGATTGGCACCTCAGTCCAAGTCACCAATCCAGTTGCAGCAGCCACCCTGCCTTGAATATTGCAGCTGATCTGTCAGTAAGGGTGGCTGTTGCTTGATGTGACCAGCTCTCCACTGATTACTGCTATGATACTATGTTTCTGTTTGCTCTCTGATGCACACATTCTAAAGCTTGTGCTGAGACACTTGTGCCACACCACTGTGTGCATACTTTACAATGCTTGCTTGCAGATCTGTGTTGACAGTGATGTGCCAGAGATTGAATGATGCTTGTGATTTCCTGTTCACCTTGTAGGTAAACCTATTCTAGAGACCCTAAGTGCTACTACTCTCCAATGAATTTTTGTTCAGTTACATAGTGCACATAAATGCACATAAAGTGCACATAAATGAGGTTAGATATATATTTTTTTGAGTCATCGGGAAGTTTAACAAGTGTAGTGTTTTCTATTTTGTTATTTTCTGTTGTGTGTTTGTGTGTGTGTGATTGTTGTAATCTTGCATGGGTATATCACACAGATGCCTGACAATTAGTTCTAAGCAGCAGAAACAAATTAAAATAATTTCCCTTA
>JAMQGT020012991.1:0-81733 GCA_024447675.2 Pterophyllum scalare | reverse complement strand
TCACCAAGACAACGACCCTAAACACTGCTCCAAATCTACTGAGGCATTCATGCAGAGGAACAAGAGCAACGTTCTGGAATGACCATCTCAGTCCCCAGACCTGAAGATTATTGAAAATCTGTGGTGGGATTTAAAGCGGGCTGTCCATGCTCAGAAACCATTAAAGCTGACTGAACTGGAGATGTTTTGGAAAGAAGAATGGTCCAAAATACCTTCAACCAGAATCCAGACTCTCACTGGAAGCTATAGGAAGAGTTTAGAGGCTGTTATTTCTGCAAGAGGAGGTTCTACTAAATATTGAGGTCATTTTTCTGTTGGGGTGCCCAAACTTATGCACCTGCCTAATTTTGTTTAAATAATTATTGCACACTTTCTGTAAATCCTATAAACTTCATTTCACTTCTCAAACATCACTGTGTTCCTCTGCTTTATGATAGATTTAACTGAAACTGCTGATCCCAACAACCAACGATTTATAAAGGAAAATATTGGAAATTACCACTGTAGATAACTGGATGGATATAATACCGTTACACACGTGGAAATTCTTGCACTCTTAAACAAAGATGTGAAATTTTACACACACAAATGTATAAAATAATGCACAGGTGACCGATGCAGAGCGCACTGCTGCACTTTGCAAGGCGTGTTGATAATCATATGGACACAATGCAAAATACCACATTAGCTTCTCGGTAGTGCACAGCTGCTGATGGTGTGCTATCCATGGCAGTGAGAGAGAGGTTACTTATACAACTTTAAAAAAAAATACTGCACTGAAGTGATGGAATGAAATAACAATGCACAACTGAACCGACAGTCTGTTGTGTTAGTCTGGATGAAAAGTACTCAGAAGGCCCGAGATGGTTATTTGAAGGCATGAGCTGCACTGCAGTCTCAAATTCTAGATAAAAAAACCATCTGATGAGTTAGTCCTCTACAACATAAGAGAACGCTGACGTGTTCTGGGGTATCAACTTTTAGGTCTGAAAATAAATGTAAAATCCAAAATGTTTGTGCATTTACTGCCAAATAAAGAGACGAAAATGGAAGCGGTTACATTTCTGCATCCCAATAACCTCCCAACTCTTAACGACAGACTTACACCGGGATTGACCTTGTATAAGAAAGTGCCCGCTGTCCTCAGGAGACTGGAGGTATTAAAAATTGACATACAGCAGGATATGCTACACTTTCTAAACTTTTAGAACAAACCAGAGGAAACAATCAGCTTCATGCTTGAGAATGAGTCTCTGCAGAAGCTGATAATAAAAAGAGAAACTTCAAGGATTTCAGCTTGGAAAAACAAGCGCTGCAGTGCACCGAGAGCCCATTTAAAAACCTGCCCTTGGGACACAACAGCTCCTCTGTAAACCGAGCTGATTGAGCTCTATCAAAACCTGCCTCTGCAAGAAGCTCCCTTTGACTTTCACTTTCTGGACAAAACGAGGTCCCAGCTTCAGACGCTCCCTGCTTACAGAACGCGGCACCTTTTACTCATGCTCATCATTTGCTACGACATTCTGCTGCAAATCAGCATTTTCAACGGTGGCTCCCAGAAGAACGCAGCAGAGAACGACGTCAGTGTCTCCGGCTCGCCGTTCGTCCTTCTGTGCCCCATTTCAAAGGCTTGATTGCACAAAGGAAGTGTCACTTCTGCGGTTGATTCAGAAACGTTTTTCTCAAACAGAGTTGTGGAGTTTTGAGGATTTGATTTTCATCAGTTTAGTAAATGAACACCAAGGAAAACTGCTATTTTGTCAGGATACAAATATTTTTAAAGGCAAGTAATTGTGTTTGTGTTGGATTTAAATGTTTTCCTCCCACGTCTTAGGGCGTCTGTCTCCACTTATTTAAGCACAGCTTTGTGCAGTGTTTCCACAGAAGCAGCAGCAGAGTCAGACCTTATAATTGTTCTTTCCAATTTATTGCACAGATTAAGTCTGATTAGGACTAGATCCGTGGCCAAGACTTTGGTATTGTGTGTGTTTTATCACACCTTTCTTTCTCAGATATACACTCAGCAGCCACTTCATTAGTCACAGCTTGCTAGAACCACGTCGGTCCCCGTTTGCCTTCAGAACGGTTTTATTTCTTCATGGCACAGGTTCATCGTCTCCCCTGAGATTTTGACCCACACTGATGTAACAGCCTCACGCAGTTGTTGCAGATTTGTCGACTGCTACGTCCACAATGCAAATCGCCCATTCCCCCACATGTGCCAAAGGTGCTCTACTGGATTGAGACCTTGTTTCTGTGGAGGCCGTCTGAGCACAATGAACTCATTGTCATGTTCAAGCGAGCGGTTTGAGATGATTGGAGTGTTGTGACATGACGCGTTATCCGGCTGGAAGCAGGAATACAAATATTTGATGCAAAATGATCCTTGTTGATATGAGGCAGATTTCAGCAAGAGAAACGCAGGCATGCATGAACGGAGTTTACCACAGAAACTGAAAAGTCTAACCAAACTGTGGCACGATGGTGTTCATTTGTCACTTAAAGTGTTTTATGCCGAATAATCCAGAACTTCAAGACTTAAGAGGTTATCCCTATACAGCTGTCATGAAGGAGGAAATTATCTAATAAAGCCTGAATTATTTTTTTTAATAGGCTGGAAACATGTTTAAAATTTTGTAATTCTATCTATGAGAATTAAAACCCTGGGCTCTTTCATGTGTCTGCTTTTAATGCACGTTACAGTGACTTTGTTTCTTTCACTGGGACACAGAACTTCACTGCAGAAGAGACCGGACTCGTGCATCCCAAAGTTCATTCGGCTCTAAATTCTCCAATGAGGAGTATTTTGGAGGTTGAAAGCTGAATATGGTGTGTGCCGCATGGCAGGTACAGTGGTGTGAAAAAGTGTTTGCCCCCTTCCTCATTTCCTGTTTTTTTGCATGTTTGTCACACTTAAGTGTTTCGGAACATCAAACCAATTTAAACAATAGTCAAGGACAACACAAGTAAACACAAAATGCAATTTGTAAATGAAGGTGTTTATTATTAAAGGTGAAAAAAATCCAAACCATCATGGCCCTGTGTGAAAAAGTGATTGCCCCCTAAACCTAATAACTGGTTGGGCCACCCTTAGCAGCAACAACTGCAACCAAGCGTTTGCCATAACTTGCAATGAGGCTTTTACAGCGTTCTGGAGGAATTTTGGCCCACTCATCTTTGCAGAATTGTCCTAATTCAGTTACATTAGAGGGTTTTCGAGCATGAACGGCCTTTTTAAGGTCATACCACAACATCTCAATAGGATCCAGGTCAGGACTTTGGCTAGGCCACTCCAAAGTCTTCATTTTGTTTTTCTTCAGCCATTCAGTGGTGGACTTGCTGGTGTGTTTAGGATCATTGTCCTGCTGCAGAACCCAAGTTCGTTTCAGCTCGAGTACACGAACAGATGGTCGGACATTCTCCTTCAGGATCTCTTGGTAGACAGCAGAATTCATAGTTCCATTTATCACAGCAAGTCTTCCAGGTCCTGACGCAGCAAAACAGCCCCAGACCATCACACTACCACCACCATATTTTACTGTTGGTATAATGTTCTTTTTCTGAAATGCAGTGTTCCTTTTACGCCAGATGTAATGGGACACACACCTTCCAAAGAGTTCCACTTTTGTCTCATCGGTCCACAGAATGTTTTCCCAAAAGTCTTGGGGATCATCAAGATGTGTTTTGGAAAAATTGAGACGAGCTTTAATGTTCTTTTTGCTCAGCAGTGGTTTTCTCCTTGGAACTCTGCCATGCAGGCCATTTTTGCCCAGTCTTTTTCTGATGGTGGAGGCATGAACGCTGACCTTAACTGAGGCAAGTGAGGCCTGCAGTTCTTTGGACGTTGTTGTGGGGTCTTTTGTGACCTCTTGGATGAGTCGTCGCTGCGCTCTTGGGGTAATTTTGGGCGGCCGGCCACTCCTGGGAAGGTTCACCGCTGTTCCATGTCTTCGCCATTTGTGGATAATGGCTCTCACTGTGGTTCGCTGGATTCCCAAAGCTTTGGAAATGGCTTTATAACCCTTTCCAGACTGATATATCTCAATTACTTTCTTTCTCAATTGTTCCTGAATTTCTTTGGATCTCGGCATGATGTGTAGCTTTTAAGGATCTTCTGGTGGACCTTACTGTGTCAGGCAGCTCCTATTTAAGTGATGTCTTGACTGAGAACAGGTGTGGCAATAATCAGGCCTGGGTGTGGCTAGAGAAATTGAACTCAGGTGTGAAAAACCACAGTTATAGTATGTTTTAACAAGGGGGGGCAATGACTTTTTCACACAGGGCCATGATGGTTTGGATTTTTTTTCACCTTTAATAATAAACACCTTCATTTACAAATTGCATTTTGTGTTTACTTGTGTTGTCCTTGACTATTGTTTAAATTGGTTTGATGTTCCGAAACACTTAAGTGTGACAAACATGCAAAAAAACAGGAAATGAGGAAGGGGGCAAACACTTTTTCACACCACTGTAATTACCAGCTTTGCAAGCCATCCTCCCATACCATCATCCTTGGCCTCGAGAGAACAAAGTCAGGCCAAACAGAAGGGTTGAAGCAACAGTATCACTTCACTAAATCATCTCCTGCCCTTTAAAATGGAACAAGCTGCTGTTAAAAAGTGTACACAGTAAATCTGAACTGCAACTGAAATGAATTATTAGTCAGACGCTGCTCTCATTTGAATTCTTTGAAGGCCTTCTGTAAACCTTCACATCATTAAGCCTAACCTAAAAGACTAAAAAAAGCATCTCTGACACAAACTGATGCTGACGGTGTCTGAAATAACTAATGCATTGTCTTATAGCATTTCAGAGAAAGCTCTTATGACAACCGATGAAAGCAAAGGCTGAGACAACAGAAAGGTTAACCAATCACAGCCTTCTCTTCAGCACAACCCACAGGACTGGATTGGTGGATACATGCATGTGCTGGTACTGTATATGTATCACTTCAAGGGTTTAATTGGACACTTTGTTTTCTTAATCTGGAAGATGAGCAGAAAGTGATGAGGATTATAAAGGACGAACGGCGAGAACATGAATAAACTAAATTATGAGTGTGAAGTATGAAATGGTCACAGGTGGCAGAGTCCAGTGTGTTGCCACTGCTGGCAACCAGCCGTCAGTGGCAACAAGCAAATTGCTTCTTATGTGGATGGGGATTTAGGATATTGCTACTATGACAGCTCCAAACTGTCTCAGAGAGACCTCTAGCTCTGGGATCACTACCTGTACTCTAACCTGGCTTTACTGTACTCACAGTAACTCTGGCTCATAGCTTTTACACTCTGCTCCGGAGGGGTGAATCGCTCTCAAGGAAATGAAAAACCCTTTATCTCTCTTCTGAGATAGCACACACCTAGCTGTTCAATAATTGCTGCATAATCCAGCTTCGAGGTAGACCCTGTCTGACTAGAGTAACTTAACTGCTGTCAGTTAACAGCTCCTGGTAAAGATTTCAGGTTTCAGAAAGATGTTGGCTTAATTTCTGAGTGCATGTGCACGAGGAACACCAGCCAAATGAGGTTGCAGACCCCTCGACTTTTGTTGGGGCGGTGATCTCAAACACGACTAATTAGTTGTCTCAGATTCTCTGTGGCACAATTATTAATTTTTTTGTGTCACGGTAAGTTTTAGACTTCGTGTAAGTTGAATTTTCAAATCACAGGAGATCCACACCAGCAGATATTCTCCTACCGGCTCTGCTGCATGTTGTGATTTGAAGCCAGACTGGGACTTCTCAGAGGCTTTAAATCCAGGTATGACTGTAGCTGGTTATAAAATATCTTTTCTAAAAAAAAAAAAAATGGGCCCAAAGTTCGAGAGAATGGAAGAGTCCTAAATGGTCTTTTTGATGAAGGGATGTAATACAGCATGTTTGAAAGCAGCTGGGACACAGCCAGACATCAGAGAAGAATTAATTCGGTCAACAATACATGGCCCAAGGGTATTAAAAACATCCCAGAGGAGACGGGGGTGGGACACTGTCTAGGGGGCAGAAAGATGACCACAAATGCTCGACGATCTCAGTGAAAGCGGAAAGAGACACCTGTTCAAAATCCTCAAAGACAACCGAGCATGGAGAAGCGGCAGCAGCGTGATGTGAGGCAGGACCAGAGGGAAAACACATTTTTTTGAAAGAAAATAATTCCACTATCAGCTAAGAAATTTCTCACAAAGTGCAGCTGAGGGAACAATCGCAGGGATTTATGAGAGAGTGAAGGGTGTTAAAAAGAAAATGAGGTTTGTGGCTGTTATTCGACACAAGGTTTGAGAAAAAAAATTGTTTTTTTTTTTTGCAGTTTTATTGACTATCTGGTCCTCCGGTAGGCTCTTTCTTAAGATGTCTAAGGACACCTGAGGCCGATCCTTCTTCCACCTTTCTGACACGCGTGTCTAAGAGCACCAATAGCCAGAGCTCCTTCACCGGTTTATTCAATCCCAACAGGAGCCACCACATCCAGCAGATCAGCACGCGCTTAGAAGGACTACGAATTCAGTGGGACTAAGATTACTATAGTAATCCCGACTGTGAAGCACAGAGCCATTAAAAGTTGATGAAATCAGAGATGCTGTTAAAGAATTAATCATATGTACTCTGTGCGACAGGGCCCACGGTGTAACCTGACAGCAAAGCAGCGTAGACTGCGAGACTTAAACTTAAACTGAACAACAACACAAAGTCCAGAGTTTGTCCTTTTCAGCGTGTCGGACCAGAGACCGGCTGGATAAGGTTTAAATGATTCAACGAGATCAAGAGTGAATATTAACATCACCAACCGTCTGGAGGTGATCAGAGTTCAATGTTACTGAACTGAAAAGTCTTGCAAAGCTTTTTCTTGTTGATTGATAAATCAGAGCGCAGGAGTATTTAAGATGAAAAAGTCTGTTGACACTGAAAGTGGGACTTAAATAGTCAGCAGCACACCAAAGGTTCAAGGAGAGCTGAGGAAGAAAGAGTCAGGAGGAAGGATTTCGGAGAACGGGGTCCCCGGTAGCGTAGAGCCCCGTCTCTGTAAGAAACATAAAATCCAGTTCATGCCAGGTGACGAATTGATTTAGTAAGAAAACCTTGATTGGTATCAATCTAGCACAAACGAGAGCCAAACGAAGAATCATCTCCTTCCAGTCCTTCTTCTCGAGGCACGGCTCAGTGCTGCTCAGCGTCTGGCCTGTGTTTGCCCAGGAAGAGGACACTCCACTGAGACTCATGAATGAAAGCCAGGCTGGATCCATGAGGTTCGAGTGGTCGCTGAGTCGGAGAAAATCGCCCCAAAATGAGGCAGGGACCAGACCCACTGCTAAACCTCAATGGCCTTAATTACCCCGCCCACGTCCCCTGACTTTTGCAATGATTCCTGTGTGAAGTGACAGCAGGTGAGCGACACAGGTAAGCCAGTATAGATGGTGGGATGCTGGACGTTTGATCACCCAGTCATTAATTATCCAAGTTTTGTGGGATGATATCAGTGTGTGTTTAGCAATGATGTAACAAAACAGCAAACATAAAACAAAACAACAAACAATAATCCAAGCAGGCCTAAGAGGCGGAGCCTGCACACCGGCACCATCTTCCCAGCCAAGAAGTGGGAACAGGTGTTTACTGAGCACAGCAGCAGCAGCACAGGGAAAAGGTCAGGTACCCAGAGGTCAGGTTAGGCTAGTGCTAATGGACAGATTCAAGGCTACATACAGTGGGTATATGAATTATAACCACTTTATTAGTAATGGATAACACGGATGCATCAACAAATCCAAACACAGGAAAGAGATGAAGGCAGTAAGAGGACACCTAAAGAGGTGATGCAGGCCTTGAAAATGAAGACAAAAAAAAGTGGAATATGAGGGGAGAAAAGCACGAAAGTAACAATAAATCTTTAAGAGTGTTCAAAAGGTTAATGCAGTAGGCCTGTGTGAAGTAAACACCAAGGCAGAAATTCACTTTTATCACCAAATGAATGCAAAGCAGAGAAAGGAGACGCATTGTCAGGCTTAGTTCCACCTCAGCTGGACTGCCATTGATTTTTTTCTTTTCTTAGTCAGTATCCCCTCCGTCTCTCCTTTTCAAGCCCTCACTGTCCGTCCAGGTGCTGCATGTAATTGGATTCGCTCACTGAAAACCTGCGATTTTAAAACTCTGCTGGAGTTTCGACAGCTAGTCACGCTCGAGCCGGCGAACATTCGCAGCCAACCGTCGTTCCCTGAGTGTTAATATCCATATTTACTGTTTACACATGCGTTATGTATATGCTGATGTACTTACGTGTATTATATAACCTGCAGGCACGCATCGTTTGGCCATCACTTACTAAAAATACTAAAAGAACTGAAACAACCAAAATTAAGCAGCACAAAAAGCAAAGAAATGGCCTTTTATTCAAGCTGTAACAAAATGCTGTAGAATGATCCTAAAACAGTAAAAGATAGACTCTGTAATCAATCGGGAAGTTGCCCTGGGTTGTAATAATTAATTTGTCATGTAACCTGAAGCAAAAAGAAGCAACAGCATCAGTATTCAAAGACATCCGCTCAAACTCAGACAAAAGGGAAGGGCAGACTGCAGAGAGACTGCTGAACCCTGGTGAACACCTCATGGGTGAGCAAATAAAGCGTGTAGGTGTCTTCAATTGGGGTCAAGCAGAGCCAACAGAAATGCACTGAGTTGAAAATGTTAATGAACGAAGACGCAGAATGTTTCTAAAGCCATCGCTGTTCCCATCCTCAAAGACTCGTGTTAACGTGTACAGTGATCATGTGGCTTTTCAGCTGGGGTGCTCTGCAGTCAAATAAAGTCAGTATAAAAGGCAGAATTCAGTGATCATGACCTTCAATATAAATTTACATCTTCTACCCTTGGTGTAATTTTACACTGAACAACAGAGCCTGCCCTGCACCAGTCCAACACCACAGTACCGCAAACTAACCAGTTTAGCCCGCTCTCCCGAACGCAGTAACGTTTTCATGCAAGATTAACATTTCCAGTTTACACCTGCTGGACCGTCCTCGCCTTTGAAAATACTCTCTCATCTTCCTCACCTGTCTCTCTCACACCTGCCTGTCTTAACAGACACATCCGGTGACAAACTGCGCAGAAATACTTGGTGTGTTTGGTCACATTCCTCCATTCAGGATCGCTCCTCTTCCGTAGCACTAGCTACATGCTAAGTACAGTGACACAGCCTTAATTCCATGAGCAGCATGAAGGCATTAAAGGGACGAGAAGGGAAAAAAAAAAAGGATAAGGTACGAGAACATGATCACACACAAACACACACTGAACTCCATGCCAGTTCCTGATACACTCCATCTCTGTGGCAGTTATTTGATTATACCTTGGGGCACCATATGAGAGAGGGAGCAGGAAAAAAATGAGACAAATTTGAATTTGACAGCGAGCAAAAGATGGAGAGACTGGCAGCAGGAGGGCTGAGATAAAGAATAGTAGTGACAGTGCCAGTGGTGGATCAATACCGTGTTGAGATATTCATTTGGACTCTGCTGGGGTTCCCAAAGTAAGCACACACTCTGTTCCCCCCTATCTGTCTCCCTATCGCGCCCTCTTTGTATCAGCATCTTATCCTCTCCCTCTCTGGCTTCTGTCTCGATAGTTCACCACTGGGTGTCACTGAGGGTACAAAAGAGGCAACTTCAGCCTCAGTCTGCTATCGAGAGCATCTGGATGGCCAGAGTGAACTTGTAGCAGATCAAAGCTGGGATTCATTCACTTTTTAATTAAGGCACTGATGTAAATGAAGGCTTTATCGTTAGCAGACCAGTGACTACTTCAATCTGCATTTGGAGTTGAATGGGTGGGAAATAACATGATCCCATCATTAGTGCTAATGTACTTTGTTGTAATATTTTGCATTGTATATCCGCATATCCGTCCAGCATTGGTGTGAAATAGAAGAACCCTAATTACTCCGATAGTTTCTACCATATGGATGTTGATGAGAACGGTTGCCAAAAAGGAACAAAAAATTGGCAGTAAATATTTTTCTACCGGGTTCAAAGCGGCTGCAATCTTAAAATGCTTTAAATCCTCTCAGGCAGCTCAAAGGTGCAGTGACATCAGCATTTGCGAGCACGGTGGTGTGACGGTTAGAAAGAAGGCCTGGGTTCGATTCCACCTTGGCCCAGGCCTTTCTCTGTGGAGTTTGCATGTTCTCCACAGGTCTGCGTGGGTTTCCTCCCACAGTCCTAAATTGCCCCGCGGCCCTGACTAGCATAAGTAGAAGAGCATGGATGGATGGATGGTTATTCAAACGGCCATTTCTACAGTCATTTCTATCAGACTGCACTGCATAGTGGAATATTTTGAAGCTCCAATGTCACACAGTCAGAATCGGGGACCTGCTCATTTGTGCTTGTGAATGTTAACTCCCCGACTCAAACACCGTTCTTCCGTCGTGCGGATACAACACCATCAGAGCGACCCAGGACCACATTCGGAGCGCCGCTAAAACAAAACCAGTGATCAAAATAAAAATCCTGTCTTTCTGAAAACCAGTCATGACTAAACTCTTAATACTGTTAACCTTGGAAAGATCTTTGAACATAAAGCAGCATAAATGCTGTCAAACTATTTCTGCATATATTCAGCCTTCATTACTCTCTATAACAAAGTAACACAATGCAAACATCAGAGCATACAGTAAAGCTCCATTTGGCCCAGTTACTTGTTTTAATGAATAAAATTGGATGCTGAAATATAAATCATAACTTGTGCTGCAGTGACTGCCAGTAACATTTTTGGAGTTGGAGAGTTTGCACGCCATGCGTGTCAAAATGATTTAATCGTAACTGGGAACAATGTGGCGTTCCATGTTCTTTTAACTGTTAATATAAAACTTAAACTGGTCCTTGCTGGGTGACATTAATAACAGCCTTCCTGATGTCCTGACAGCTAAATGGACAAAAAAACCCTGAAAAGCCATCCGAGCTTTCCTGCTTTCCAGCCGGGAATCTGAGGATCTCTTTATTTACAGCTGAGATCAACAGAGCACATTAAATCTCACATTTTCTGAGACGCTGTGCTGAGTTTCACACACTCATGCAGTCTAGTACAATACTGTTTTCTTTCTAACACCTTTGATTATGTGGTTAGAGTTCATTGAGCACACTTACTTGCCAGTGCTCTGCCTCACACAGTTTGATGCAGGTTCACCTACGTATGCCCCATATAGCCACGGTCCACTGCTTCAGACTGCTGAAAGGCTCTACTGGGGCAGCCATCAGGCATTTTAAATGATGACTTGATGCTGGTAAAATGCTTCCTGATGGAAAGGTAAGTGTACTCCCCCCCCCCGATGGCTCGGGGACCCTGTTTGTCTCGTTCCCCCAGCTCAGTCTAAAAATAGGTTAGAGCATCGTTTCACACAGCACTCGGGCTCAGTTCCCTGGTAAAGGCAGGATCCAAATCTATCAGCTGACAAATGCTGCCTTGGTAAACTGCAAAACTGAACTTGCTTTTCAGCTTCAAGTTTCAGCCTGTAAACGTGCAGTTGTCTCTACACTGTGAATCATAATGCTGGGATTCACCCCTGGAGTGTTCACAGTCCTGTGAACAGTAAATTGTTAAACACCGTTGCAAATGTGAAAATGAGTTCTTGAAAACATCTATCCAAAGTAATCCAACAACATTATGAATTGATTTGTTTCAAGCAGAATAGCTGATGCCAGATGAAGTCCGAATGAGCGCAGCCAGAGAGCTGGCTCCACTGAGGCTCTGCACCTCGGGCTCTCACAAACACCTCTGTGTTTTGTCTGATCAGCTGACAACATTTCTGCTATGCTAAAACCATTTATAGCTTAGACTGCTATTTTTGTGTTGCACAGGTTAAAATGAACATATGACTTGTATCTAACGGGAATAATAATAATAATAATAATCAATCATCCACTTATGAATGTTGACAATGTTTAGTTTGTCCACCAGAGGGCACCCTGCAACTTCAATGGCGGCGACCACAGCCAGCTGCTCCGATCCGAGTCGGCACTGTTGCAACAATAAAGCAAGATTTTTTCCCCAAACTGTTATCATCTTAATAAAAACAAAGGCTTATGCGTTGTGTGTCTTTAAGAAAGAAAAAAATATTGGCTCAGATATCAGATTTTTAAATCTCAGTATCTGTCTTAAAAATCCTACATTGGTCAGGCTCTGCTAGTCACCGTTACACATACAGTGGTGAAATCATTCTGGCACTTTTATCATAAACAGTGTCCACAACACAGTCTCAGTATTCAAACCATCAAAACAATAACACAAACAAGAGAAATTAAACGAGGAGTCAATTAAATTAGAACCAATATACACGTCTGGCAAGATATCACAAGGAATGAGACTACTTGTGTATTGTTGTGTAGCTATGTCTCATTAATAGAAAGGATTAATCTGTCTTAGTGGATGCATATGACGCAGTTTGAGGGCTGCCAACACCAAGTGGTGTTCAGCCATTTCATTAATGCTGTGGCGTGCCAAACCCCATTGTTATTAAAACCAGAGGTACATGCACCTCCGCGGGATGATCAGTCACTGGGAACCTGCCAAAGAAGTCAAATGATGAGAGCGCAGCATGTGTTCCAGCCTGTTCTCAGAGCAGCGCGATTTTATTACCGCAGTCAAAGTCTCTTCATTGTCGCCGCCACATATGTGCAGGTCATACAGAGGATTGGAACTGCGTTGCTCTCAGACCGGAGGTGAACGCTGCAAACATACATCGAAATCTGAATTTGTTCCTCACGTCATGGAGCTTCTTATTAACCCGAGAACGAGAGAAAAGCCCTGATGGTGACCCAGATATGTAAACTGAAAAGTGACACAATCATTTTGTCATTGTATAGTTGCTTCAAAGTCCAAAGTGTTATAATACTCTTGTTTTAAATTACATTAGATGAATCTAGAACCGGAAAAGCGCACACTGTTTACATAATATTCCAAAATTCATACGGCCATAAAGACAAAGAAAAAATCTGTAGTCCAACAACCTAAAACTGTGGTGAGGCAAAGATCAGCCGAAGGCATTAAACACTTTCTGAAATTTCACAGGACCGCTGCAGTGGAGCAAGTCTGAAACTACCAGCGCCCTTCAGTGAGCTGTCCATCCAGCTAATCTCAGTAACTGAGCAATTCTTTTCTCAAGCTTCGTGATCAAAGAGGTGACAAGGGACTTAACAGTCATCCTCACAGAGCTGCAGAAGTCCTTTGCAGGGTTGGCACCATTCGAAAGGACAATTATTTGAACAGCATACCATCGACACCCCCCCCCACACACACACACAGACATACACACACATACATTGTCACCTAGAGCAGCTGGAATGAAGCCACTCTGCTCAGAAGGCACATTTAACTCCTTTTAAGGATCACTGAGAGAATAAGGAAAAAGATTCTGTGATCTGCAAGTTGAGAACTGGACGGTTTTGGACAAACTTGAAGAAAACACCGAGCACCGCTGTCGCCTGTGGCCACGATCACATGATGGTAGCATCATGCTACCGGGGGAGATTCTCTCCAGCAGGGAAGAGAAAATTATCAGAATTTAAAAGAGGGTAGGGGCCCAAATAATGAGAAAAATGCTCTGGAGTACATGCAAAGAAAGATTGGAGCCACAGAGCCAAACTCACAATAGAATTATTTCAACTGTTACTGAGAGGCAAAGCAAAAGCCTCGGACCTTAAACCCGGACAAAAAAACCAAACATCTGTGAAGAGAACCGAAGATGGAAGTTTAAAGATGATTTGAATTCATTTTGAAGACGGACAGGAACTCCAGGAAGGACAGATCTGGGTCTCACAGGCCCGTAGAAACTGCAGCATTTCCTTTGGCAGCTCTGAATGTTCTTCAGTACAATATTTATATAAATATTTTAATACTCATTAAAATATTTTAATATGTTCATTAAAGAAAAGACTTCTAGCGTCGAATCACAACAACAGTCGCCTTAAAGCACTTTATATTGGAAGGTAAAGACCCCCCCCCATGAGCAAGCACTTGGCAACAGTGGGAAGGAAAAACTCCCTTTTAACAGGAAGAAACCTCCATCAGAGCCAGGCTCAGGGAGGGGCAGTCATCTGCTGTGACCAAATGGGGCTGAGGGGAGAGAGACAGATATCCAGTTTGTTATTGTGAGTCTTGAGTACATTTTTTGTGTTTTTTGAAACACAAAATTACAACAACACACATTTCTTTATGTTAGATAAACAAGTGTTTCAGTTACAACAGGCCAATTTATTTATGTACAGCCTCAGCTCCTGTTATTTAGTCTTATTAAATACCAACAGCAGCGTCACAGTGACACAGTGATTAGGTATTTCTGTACATGCATGTATTCCTGGAATCTTTCAAACTGTAAATGAAGCCAATCACCATCATTTTCATAATGTTTTATCATGTCATGTTTACGTTTTATAGCAAACACACACACAGCATAAACACATTGCTTTCTTACAGTTGTGTTGGCCTAATTTTGTGATTTCAGCACACATTTGCTTTCTTTTTTCTCTCTACACTGAAGGGTCGTTACTGTATGTGCCCCTTAAAGTGAATCTCAGCGCTCACAGCATCCTGCTGCATACCAAATGAGATGCATGTTGGTCTGTCAGTACATGTTAGGGCTGCATGACGAGAAAACGCACAGAGACAGGAGTGGCACTGGGGCATTTTGCATGCATTCAGTCATGTATGATCCTATTACACTCAGTGTGCTCGCGAGGGGAAAGCGAGCGCTTGAAGGACATCAGGTAAAGACTGCTGTTGCTCCAGTGTCTGACAAACGGTTCCCAACAATCACTAAAATATACACTGCAACAAGCATGCAAACATTTTTCCTGACATGCATGGAAATATAATCTGCTTGAAGATGCATTGTCCTAAACACACTTGCTGAACCGGAGATATGTACTCAGACATGCATGAGAACACATATGGAAACTTTAATATGTCTACTCATATGGATTAGAAAACCTCGCTGACCCATAGAAAAGGGCTGCACTGAGACCAGGGTAGGCAGAGAGGTCTATGCTAAAGCTGCCACCCTCTCTTCTAGTCATAAATTAGCCACTGGGTTATGAGTTTGAACTTCCAACGACCTCCTACCCCCGTCTCTCTCATTTAGAGGCATCTGATGTGAGAATATGGTTATGTAATTTCAAACTGAATAACAAGAAAATTAGTTATAACTGTGCTATAGTTAGTTATAGTCAGGTCTGCCTATTCCTGTGTTATGATGTTTTTTTGTTTAAGCTAAACAGGCTGCTCAATCACTTTTGGAAAAATTAAATCAAATATAAAACTAACAAAACTGCACACGTGGCATTGCTTTTAAAGTATCTTCTTTACTTCTGGCAGTCAAGTTCAGCAATCAGCTGATGGCTCAGCTGATTCCTTCTGTGCATCTCATTGGTAAATGGAGCGTGGCGCATGCTGCTTCAGCCTGCAGACAGTTGCTGCTGCCTTTGTAAACTGCTTTTTAAACCCACCTCCACCCCACGGGGAAGTCCCAAAACAAAGACACTAAATATAATAGAACATTTTTCCTCAGTCTCAGTCGCTTTAAAGGAACTTCAGCAGTTTCTGGTTTCAGTTATGTGGTTAAACAGAGTGATCCGAACGAATTAATCAGGTCAGATGCGAGGCGGCTTCAGTGACAACTTAAACACGTTAACAGATGATTTCTGGCTGAATATTGAAGGATAACTGCAGCATCATCACTGGCAGCTGAAATGTATTTAAGGAATAAAACAAAATGACAGTTTGAATGGGAGGGACTGCCTCAGGATTAATAGCCTACATGTCTCCTGCACACAGCGGGTCATAGTTATAAGTTACCTGTTTGATGTATTTAAAGGTGTGTGTGTGTGTGTGTGTGTTTAGCGGCAGCATAGTGGGACGCCAACAAAAGCTGCTGTTCTGAGACGTCTATTCTCAGCGCAAAGTCTAAGACCTAGTTTCTTCAAAAATACTAACGGTTCTCTTTGCACTGCCAACTCGATGAACCTCTGATTTGTTTACCATGTGTGCTCCATCCCACTTTCAATCAGAATATCACAGAACAAGAATTTAGAGTTTAGAAAATACCAAACTTTGTGTGTGCATTGGTTGTGGAGATGCGGCAGCTTCTCTGAGGATAAAAACAAAGTGAACTAACCGAGGCTGCCCTGCTGCTTCAGTTTTCCTGCAAGAACCGTTGTTAGTACCGATTATTCTTCACGAGCACTCCGTTTGTCACTTTTTTGTGATCTTTGCAGCTTTTTATCACCTGACTGTGGATTACTGTGTGGATCAACCACACTGTAACCATTTCATTGAAGTTCAAAAGTAACTGTAGAATGAACATCTTATCTTACAGTGCAGCTTTCCACTGTCTTTAGCCTGCTCTTCGGGAAGTGGATGCAGCTGAGCTGGACTGAGATCAGATGATTGAATAAGCCAGTCTAAGACATTCAACCTTTCCACACTGAAGAGCTCACATCTGTTTGAGGCTCCTGCCTTGTTTGATCATATGTTACCAATAAATTCGATTCGCCTGAGTACAGGCAAAGAAAACGCTCCCACATAACTTCGAAGCATTCTTTAACAGATGAGGTGATTTACTCTGAGTCATTTTTTCTACACACTTTCCTCATTATGCCTTATTGATAATAATAATAATAAGGAGAAGAAGAACTTTATTGGTATAGCACCTTCAAAACAGAGTTAAAAAGCGCTTCATAGTTTGAATAACATTAAAGTATACACGTGTCAGCGTACGGCTGTGTGGCAGGCAGGGGCGGATCGAATGGGAAGCTTTAATGCCAGCGTCTTTTTACAAGATACAAGAAATCCAAATCTTAACCAAGGCTGGACCACAGACAGCAGTGGCTAACCTGGGAGACGGAGGGGAAAACACTAATCTGGGAATCACACAGTTAAGGGGAACGTAGACAACAATGTGACAAGATCCTGAGATGAACTGAAGGTTTAAATACACACAAGGTAATCAGGGAGAGTGGAGACAGCAGGGAAGGAAGTGGACTAATGACACAAGGGAAGCAATACTGAACAAAAAAGCACACGGGACAAGGGACTGTCAAAATAAAACGGGACGTGACCAACCATGACACACATGCAGACCTGACAAAACACAGGGAATACAAATAAGTATAGAACTGTCATGACCTGCCTGCTGACTCACCTGTTTGCCCTTTGTGTTTATTGCTCCATCTCTCTCTTCCCTGTGTGCCTGTTGACCACACCTCTGAGTTTCAGTGGGCGGGTCCTCCGGAGTTCCCGCACTGGCACTGAAGCACACCTGTGGGTGATCTGCCCGTCTGGGCGCGACTTAAGCAGAGCAGTGACCTTCAGTCAGCGCTGGATTGTTCTGAGATTCACATTAGTGACATTGGCTCATTAAATGCCTGCTTTCTCATCTGTGCGTTTTCTCCACGCAGATTCCCCTGGTGTTCCCAGAGAGTAAGACTTGCAGAGAGTGAGGAGTTTGTGTTTAACCTGTCAGTTTGTGCGATTTGGACCCCGCCTGTCTGAGAGAGAGCAGCTGCTCGTCGACGTACCAGTCAGTAGAGACGGAACCTGCGACTCGGAAAACCCGCCCTGTTTATCCTGGACTGATCGGAACGCCTAAATAAACTGTTAAACTTTCAGTACGAGTCTGCGTTGTGAGTCCACTTGCTTTCTGAGTCATGACAAGAACACACAGTGACACAGAGGGACAAAACACACCCTGAAACACAGAGACGAAGAGGAAAACAGGAATTACGTACAAAGTGACGAGGTCTCAGAAGCTCTGGGATATATGCAGGGGCCTGTCTATGTGGAGTTTTATATGTTCATAACAGGATTTTGAAGGAAAGCCAGTGAAGGGATGCAGGAATGAATGAGACTGAATGAGCTTTGAGACGTGAGATTCGAAATTCACGTGCTGGTAAAAGATGGCGTCAACGTTCTCAGCAGATGATCTGAGGTTACTCGCGAGGGGGCCGATGTACTGACTGACCTTAGAGAAACTGTGGGGGCCGAACACAAGAACCTCAGTTTTACTAGAACTGAGATGGAGGGGATTTGAAAGCATCCAACTGGTAACGGCAGAGAAGCGTTCTGAGGAGCAGGTGAGGCCATTATTCAGTTTTTGGACAGTTTTTGTGCAGTCTGCTCATTTAGCTCCTGAGGCTTTGGTGGCGTTGGCTTCTTGTGCTGAATGCTCTGAGCTATTTTCACACGTATCCTGAAGAGCTCTGTCCTCCTCCTAGACATTTCTCACGGCCAACGTTGGCAAACAAACTACCTTTAAGATCTCCTGGATGAACAACTCTACATCGATCCAAATATCGACCCTTAACTTGCAGTCATACAGTGTGAGAGTCCAGACACGAAGCTGCCCAAGAATGAATTAGAAGCCAGCTGTCAGCATACTCATGAACTCTTACATGTTGAGACCAGATTTAAAGCGATGTGCTTCACACGCAGTCCTTCCTGCACTGATGCAGACCCACGCGAATTAAAGCTTAACTCAGCAACATAAAATAGATTTTTAAAAAGTTCTCTCATACTTACGGTCTAGACTGACCGAGCAGTTTTTACTATGTTTTTAGCTTAGATATCGGTTTAATTTAACCAAGGTTTGGAATTTGTAGTGCACTTATTATACGCCAGAGATGGGTGATTCAGTGTAAATACGAGTCCATGATCGACTAATATCCTCCAGCCTCCAGGTCACACATTTAGTGCTTCATTCATTTTATAAAGATTAATCCAGCTCGGGGACATAATTCAGCCTTTGTTCGCATCATTCCTGTTCTTAATGAAAGTTAATACACGATTTGTATGTGTTGTGAAAAAAAAAAAGCCAGAATCTTTGTTGGCCGTGATTTTCTACCTGGTCGAAGTCAAAGAGCAACCTCTGGAGATAAACGAAGCCGACTCAGAACAGCCCAAATCTGCAGCTCCTCTCAGCCGACTCCAAAGCTAATGGATGATGTCACAGCGGCTGCAGCCCTTTCCCGGCTAAAATACAGTTTGGAGATACCGGGGAATCAAAAATCTTCCTCTGAAAGCACCTTGTTATTTTCCTATTCACAAAATGTTTCAACAGAATGAGAGAAGCCTCCGCAGAGCCCGCTTTCATTCCCATCTTCCCTTCAACAGATTATAGAGGCTATGGGCGGATGGCTCGTCCCAAGCGTTGGCACCGTCTGTTCCTGAGGAGGTAATTGATACCAATACTAAAACCTCTAATCCAGCTGACTGGACTGAACATCTGTTGAGGGTGTATATAAGTATGCTGGTGTATGTGTGTGAATGTGTGTCTGAATGTGGGCACTGCTGAGGCACAAATGTGAACGCGATGGAAAGAACCTTTCATTTTCTATTAAAGTGCTGTGGATGAAACATAAAGAGGGGAGACACAGACAGGAAGAGCAGTGAGAGAGCACCGATGAAGATTAATAACTGAGGGACGCACAGAAAAATAAACCCTTTAATCAGCTTATTTGCAGATAAGGTTTTACTCGCCTTATCGGACTGATATTAATCTTTATTTTATGGAATTCATGGTTTACTGTACGTTAATGGGGGAAATAATGGACAGTCCCCCATATATCTGCTTTAGTATTTATATTCCTGGGGCTGTGATGACTTACCAGCATGTTTATGCTCCTAGTTAGGATGAGGAGACAGATGATTAAGAGGACGAGCACTAGATGTCAGTGGAAAGGACGAAATAGCAAAAGCAGGAAGAAGTACACAGCATCATAAAAAGTATACGTGAATTATGAGGTGGAAATTAAAGCTTGGGAAAACCTTGGAGTCTTTTATTCGTGCTGGAAAACAGAGCAACAGGAATACGGATGAATCCAGAAACTGGATTTGTGAAACAGTTACTTGGAGACCCATTCATGCAGGATAATAACATGTAATTTATTTCTGGGGAGTTTGGACATTAATCAGTTTTTTTCATTTACCTGAGCGTTTGTTGCCGAGCTTCTGTGTTTTTATTGCGACCTAAGCAACACGTTACAATGAGGCAATCAAAAACCTGCTGAGGTGGCGAAGATCAAGCAGGTGAGGAACGAGGAACGACCTTAAAGTTAACGAGTCGCTCATCAGTCCTTCCCTCACTCCTTATCCAGGACTTTACGGTAGATGATGATTACTTAATAAAGAACCAGCTGGAAGATGTTTTAATCAACAGCTAATTGACCCAAACACTGGTTAGGGCAAAACTACCTACTCACTCGTTACCGATTACTCCAATTACCAGCATTAATAGTAATTACTTCCTTGCCACTTTTGGAATGAGTTCTTTGTCCGTGAGTTAAAGGGAAGCACAGATGTAGCCGCGCGTTTTGATTTGTGTTGAACTGTTAGTTTGGATCAATTCAATTCAATTTTATTTATATAGCGCCAAATCACAACAAACAGTTGCCTCAAGGCGCTTTGTATTGTGGGTAAAGACCCTACAATAACACAGAGAAAACCCAACAGTCAAAACGACCCCCTATGAGCAAGCACTTGGCGACGGTGGGAAGGAAAAACTCCCTTTTAACAGGAAGAAACCTCCAGCAGAACCAGGCTCAGGGAGGGGCAGTCATCTGCTGTGACCGGTTGGGGCTGAGTGGAGAGAGACAGGACAAAAGACATGCTGTGGAAGAGAGACAGAGATTAATAATAATGATTAAATACAGAGTGAAGTATAAACAAGTAAATAAGGTGAATGAGAAGAAACAGTGCATTATGAACAGCTGATATTGCTCGACCTGATGGATCAGGTCATGCTGATTTCTCAGAACACTAGAATATAAAGATGTTATCTGATAGAAAGAGCGGCTTTAGCCATTAGTTATAATCCATCTGGTAATAAGTCATAATGATTCTTTAAGAAAATATGAATGCGATCATTAAGATAAGTGCGCATTTAGAACCCCTGAAACCTCAGCGTGCGGGCGGAGATGCACAAAACGAGTGAGTGGATAAGGAACAGATTTAGGGGGATATGAGACTTGCCATGTTTTCGACCTTTCTGAGCCTTCAGCTTATCACTTTTATGATAAGCATTCTGTGAATCAAAGCCATTTGGGATTTCCGATAAGGCAAATCCAGATTTGAGCAAAGCTGATAAGTAACTGTACATTGCGAGTTTAAGCTTAAAACAGGGTAGGCATTGCAGGCCTGACGAAACGTTTGGCAATTTCTTTGGAACCGCAGTCAGTCACAGAGATTCACACGGTAACAGTGTGAGCAAACGCTCCTGGTCTTTACTAAATAAGCTGTAGCTGTGAAGGGCTTTAGTGTGTCGTCCTTTGCAGTTGTAAATGACTTTTTGGCCCCTGATATGTCAAACATATATCGCATTAATGATACCGAGTCTTTTCGAGCCAGAGACAACATTCCTGTCACAGGAAGTAGGAGCTGTCATATATATTCTTTATGTATCCAGGTAAAAACTCTCACTGACATTAATCATGTCTTTTTCAAGCGAGATCCGGCCAAGAGGGCAGCAGAAATGGCAATAAATATAACATCACAGTCCTATAAAAATATTGTAAGTGGCCAAAAAGGACTGATTATAATGTAGGTACAATAACAAAGAGGCATAAAGATACTGCAAAATAGGTTATTTCTTTATTTTATAAATAAGCCCTTCATAAATCCTGTTGACTGCAGTCTTATTTACCAATATAAACAAACATTTTAGACATGCAAAATAAACAGAAACATCAGAAATCACTTTTTAGCAGATGATCGTTTTTTTGGCCCAACACCGGGAATAAGGCTCAAATGTTCCCACTGAACTCTTTGGAGACGTCGGCATTGAAAACCGGAGACTGTGAACCTGAGACTGCTGAACCGCGACGGCGAGCCGCCCCGAGGGGAGCCGAACTTCCACTGAAGCCTTCTGTTCCTGATGGATCAGAGATAAGGAAACCAATTCACACTTAAGAACGGCGGTCGGACTACGCCACAGCCTCCACGCCGGATTCAGACGGTTTTCTCTGTGGACCTTTTATTTCATGTTCCAGCATCGTAATTACTCGTCCTGTCGCTGTTTTACTGGACGCCTGAGTAACCAGCCCCTCTGCTGGCCTAGTGAGTGAAACGTTGGGTGAACCGAATCAGGTGTAATTAAACTGAGAACTGCGTGGACTCTTATTGATCAGAGAATCTGAACAGCAGCTAAAAGAAATCGAGCTGAACCCTAATACAGGTTAATGTGCACTTAACTCAGATCAGGGTTAAAACCAACCTGATGGAGGGAGATTCATCTTTGCTTTGTGTTTTCTGGTTTTGTTCTGGGATCTGGATGCATAAATCGACATGTACTACAAAACTGTATGTATATTTCTGTCTCTTCTATTTCCCATAAACAGCTGGAAACTCACACTGCTCTGTGGTCTGTATTTTAGGGCTTCTAGTTATAAACTGCTCATGCGAATCCGTCCTCTGGTCCCAGCTGTCTGTAAATATGTACAGGGCTACACATGCAAATAAAGAACAAAGATGGAAGCTTTCCAATAAGAATTTCCTGTGTACTCTGATTCATGCTCTGTGCCAATGAGCTCCACTGTTGTCTAAAAACAATTAAACGCACATCGCTGAGTCATACCATTGCAATGGATGACATGTCTCTTTATTTCCATGAACACACTCTTTGGAGGCAATTTAGTGCATGTGACTCATCTCTGCAATAACATCCCACCACCATGAATGCTTTTTAAAGCATCAAATGTGAATTAATCCAGTTTAAAGGCACCTGTTTAAGCATGATTTCTGACTGAGAAAAACATGGAGCTAAATATTTTTGTTTTGTTCTGCGGCTGCAGTTGGCTTATCAGCACAGTGTTGGACTTACTGGTAATTTACATGAGAGTGTTCTCCCACTGAACAGTCCTGCAGCTTCCTGTTCTACTTCCAGAGGCATACAGACTAAGTTAGGAGGCGGGCGGTGCTGTGGTGCTACAGCACTCATCTTTACACCATCGTGTTCAAAAGCTTCTCTTTCCAGGGTGGATACTTCCCTCCATACGTGACAAGACCAGTGTATATAACGTGCACCTTACCACCATTAAACATGTTTACATATGAACATAATCATCCACAGCAAGCTGCTTGCACAAATCTACTGTTTGAGTCATAAAAAAATCAAGGCTACATTGTAACCTGTATCCAGTATCAAATGGCACCTGTTCTCTTCATTCTATCATATGTTAAGTATGTATAATTATTAATGCCACTGGTGCTCACTTCAGTTTGATACCGGCCTCTCACACCAGTGTACACAGTTAAATCATGAAGAAGCACATTTCACACATCAATCAATCATTTAGTACGCAGACCTGTTCATCTCCCTGACGGTGCAATATCAAAACAAACTGCTGAACATCCAATAAACAAACAAGGAGCTCATCCCAATGTGCTGACACCCCCCCCCCTCCGTGCTCGAGATTATACCAAACTTTCATGCACGGTTGTGCAACTTCACAGGAACTTTCACAATGCTTGACCAAGGCAGATATCGCCTCCAGATTTTAAATGCTGCAGAGGATATTAAAGGGACTTCTTGATAAATAATCTCTTCATAGACAGACTGCTGGGTCGTGCAAAGATTGGTCTCAGTTTTCCGGACAGAAATGTTGGCGGTACAGAAAAAGCTGATGATCCATTCCACAGTAATGGTAACTGGAGCAAAAATAGCTCATCCCTTCCTAAATCACTGCTGCTGACTCAGCTACTACAACACTGTGCTTTATCACCTGTTTACACAGACTTCAGGTGACTCCTAATACGTGGCAATAAAATAATACATGGCGATAAAAATATTAAAATCATTAAAACTGAAATGTTCCCGTGGGAGTATAACCAGTGGTGCTCTTACAACAGAGTGAAAGAGTGAAAATTTAGGCTAATGCAATGGAGGTCTGTACAGCAAAGGTGAGAAAACAAACAGAACTATTAAAGGCGGCCACGGTTTGAAACAATAAATCTTCTGTTATGCATTCAGTTAGGGTGTGGTAGACTTGCTGTTTTTGCTCTGCCTGATATTGTAAGAGGTATGTTTCTGCATCATCCGAGCCTCACCCCATGTTTACAATCACCTGATAATTAATTATAACAGAAAGAAAACCTTTATTGTCCCCAGTAGGGAATCTCCCATTTTAAACCCATTCTAAATATCGGGAGCTGTAGTTAGCCACCGTACGGTGCCTGAGGACCAACTCCATGGATGAGCCGGTGCCTGAACTTACACGTATTCTTAATGACAAGCAAAACTTAATTTAGTATTTTTTAAAATAAATTAAGCTTCATTGAAGAGTCATATTCTTCCTGACATTTTTCCAACTCTTTCCTTGTCCTCGCTCTCACCGTCTCCCACTTTTACCCTGCAGAGTTCACTCGCGTCTCCTCACCATCAGCAATTCCCATCTTCAAAGCTGCAAATGAAATTACTTCATGTAAGATGTGTCAGATGGAGATTTGAACAGACACAGTCACACTGATGTGTGCTAGTGTGCTTTAGCTTGCATGACTGTTCCCTGGCATCATCACCATTTGAAGCACCAAGGGGCGTTTTGGCCTGACAGCTGTGCAGGGGAGAGCTGGATGCAGATGTAATATCCTTCTATCATTCCCCATCAGCTTTAGACTTCCAAGAAGGTTGGAGGCACTGACAGGTATCTACTGCCACTTAACGAGACTTCACTTACTGTGTTTTATAACCCAGACGTACAGGATGAGGAACACCATTTGAAATGGACCAAATGCCACTGTAAATTGCTGTAATAAAATGCTATTTCCGCTGCTGGTACCAGTGATAAATCAAACCTCGATGTGCTCCTGGAAAACTGGTGTAATGAAATTGGAGCCAACTTCAAAGCATCCTGCCAAATATGCATTAAATGACATGTTTACTGATGTGTGTGTAACACAGGATGTATCTTACTTACTGACAAAACAATTTACTTGGGTAAAACTTGATCGCGTTAAGATAAGAAAAGCTCTCTGCAGCAATGGTTCACAAACAACTGCTGTCACACACTATTAGAATGTATACAGTTGGAGCCCTAGTCAAATATGCATATGTGGTCCTATAAATGTGGATAATGAAAGCAGCAGCAAAACAAAGTTATGTCATAGCACGGTCACTAACAGAACCCCAGGTTCACTCCCCTCCGAATCAGTTTTTACTCATCAAATGACATCTTTGTGAATTTGATTTGAGATCCTGTCAAATTCTGTGACTTACGTCATTGCTGTTGCACAACATAGGCTAAATTTACTTTCATTTTTTCTGTTTATATAGAGACCTGCTTCTCTCCCTGTGCAAAGGTGCGCATGATGGTATAAAATCTTTGCTGGTTGTAAAATACTTTTTGTGAGGCATCCCCAACACCTTCAGATAGCTTCACATTTCTGACAGGGAGGATGGCAGCTCAACTTTCTGTTAATACAACAAACTGCAGAAAAAAAAGAAAAACCATGAAAAGGAAAAGCTGGCGGGGTTGGAGGTTTCAGAGCAGTGACTCAAACAGCTGGAGCGCGTGGCACAGCTGTGCTGACACGCCCCTTTTCTCAATGCAGCCGCATGCTTACTGCTACATCTCTTTAAGCCTGAACGATAACAATACATTTTAAGAACTTCACCACCTGTGGAGTTCCCATAAATGCAGAAATTAGTTAAGAGGCCAAAAGAAGCATTTTTCCTTGCAGGCTGCAGAGGCGCTTATTTCTGCTATGAACGTGCGGTCTGGCTCAGGGAGCATCCAAACTACCTTCAGTCTGACCACATCCTGTCGCATCAGTGCGGGCGTGAGATCGCACCTCTAATACCTGCTGGAGTTTAAAAAAAAACAAACAGATCAGGTGGTGTGTATCTCCAGAACAAAGATCTACTCTGTGTTCTCGTCGTCTCTGTTTTCTGAGTGCGGCAGCTACATTTACAATGCACGATATTACAGCAGGACATCAAAGGGTAACTGTCCAATTAAAAATTGCCTTTGTAACTAAGCCAACATAGAGGAAACCTACAAGCACAACAAGCAGGTGAAACAGAGGCTGATTAGCTGTGTTTGCCTTTTACCACCAAAAGCTCATATTCAGTCAAACTGGGAAGGAGTCAAATGATAAAAGCAATTATTTTCAGCTGCTTTCCTGAACATAATAAAAGGTTTGTATTACAGGATTCCAACAATAAAGCGTGTGCTCGCACATAGGTTAAGATGTACAATGAGATAATTATAGCTGTTCCTGGTGCAGTGGGGAAATAAATTAAAGATGAAACCAGAGAAGCATAATTTGTGGTTGTTAGATGGATTTCCTGAAACCAGTGTTTTTGCAAAACTCCCTCTTGTGCTCTGAAATCGTTGAGGCAGCTCTGCTGTTTAGGACAGGTTTGCTGCTGTCACAAAACGTGGGAGGGTGGAAGATGCTATAGCCCTTGTCCTTACATTTTTTTTTTGGAAGACTCTAATTGTCTGCACAGAGCTGCAGTAATGGCCTCCAGCCTAAACAGAGCACACGCCAAAGTCAAGATGAAGATCCCTCTGACTCTATTAATTCCTGCTCTCCCCACCTGAACCAGACTATAGCCCTGAACCAATGATCTGCAGAGATGAGGGGATGTCAGATATTCCTCTCACACCTCAGTGGTCTGTCTGAGTTCTCTTCCAGGTCCCCAAAGCCAAGGCAACTGCCTGATGACACATGTCAGAGATGACTCCCACACGTAGCACCGGCAGGATGGAATTTTCCATCAAGATTTCTGCACATAGCAGTAAAGAAAAATATGCTGAAGGAAGTCTTTGAGTGGATTGCATTACATAACAATGACTTATTAAAACAATGCGTTATATAGCTCAGCTCACTGACTTTAGTCCTGTCATTCTCTCACAGTGGAACAACATGTTCCTCAGATTGTGCGCATAATACAGGTTTAATTCTACCCAGATTCCCCACCCCACCCCCACCCCCCAAAAAATACACCTCAACCAACTTAAAAAAGCCACACAAACATTTTTCAGACAAACTTTGTAAAAATATTGCAGGTGGTAAATAATCACAGAAAGTTGAGCAGCGTTATGACTGCAAAGAGAAGGAAACTTTCATAGAGTGGAAGAAAAACAGATGTTAAACGAGGAAACAAATGTTCGACGAGCCATACTTCTGTCACGAACACTGCAGCAATGCTGCACAACATCTGGTGGTTTCCCGACACATTACGAGCACTGCAGCTCTGTTTACTCAGCATATGAGGATGAATGAATTCAATTACAAACACAATGGATCACACAAAGTATAGTGACCCGCTTGGAATATTGAGCAAAGCTGGAAACCAGGCAGGGGTTGCTCAGGAACGCGCTCATGTGGTTGGAGCCATATGTACCTGCTCTGATTAATTACCTGTATGGGACGAGTACGAACACCTGCACTTTGCGATCTTTGACCACCTCAGCTCACTGTTTAAAGTTGGTAGCTGGAAAAACATGTGGGAATAATCTGTAGGTCCTAGCTGCAAACTCTGCACAGAAAAACAAAAATATGCATTCTTTAATTTACTGATTATAAATGAACAGCAGTGTTAGCCTCACTGAGAGAACTGAAAAGATTCAAACATTTCCATTTTAATACATTTACAGCGTAAGGACCTCCATCAGCAGTGGCGCTTCACGGCTTTTATGGACAGATATCGTTCTTGTTCTACCCGCAGTGTGTCATTAATTTACTCCACACACACACACACACACACACACACACACACACACACACACACACACACACACACACACACACACACACACACACACACACACACACACACACACACCTGTAACTGTAACAGTGTTGCCCACAGTGACACTAAACATAGTCATCAAAGCTCAGAAAACATTTAAAGCATTTATCAGACTTTATGCTGGCTTGATACAGGAAGATTATAGCAGAGTGAAAATGCCAACAGAAAAATAAATGGCATCCAAAGTTTCTAAAAAATAACTAACTTCAGCACACAACCAGCTCTTAAAAAATATGTATATATAGTGTTTTAAAATGAATTGTACTTATATGGTTTCTCCTGCTTTTATGCTGATGACAATGTGCTATTCTTTCCCTCTCGCCCTGGGTCGAGGCGCGCATCACCGATTGAACGACAAAAGTCTCACATGGGACGTCAACACCCCCGCTAAAAGCTGAGCTCGTGCCAAGACCTGCCCACCGCCATTAGAGGCGAGGTGATGATATTCCCTTAGACCTCCAACGAGGACTGTCGCAATCACCAGAAGAGTCTCGGCAAGGACGCAGCAGCAGGTGCCAGTGGACTCAAAACTAGTGCTGAGATCACGTGTCATTCCAGTGAGACAATTAGACCCGTTTGTCTATGAACAATTTGTCATTTGATCATTCTGTGAACCCTGTTCTTCTCATCTTGGACAGGCTCTGTTGCACCAGTGGAATTACAGCCTAAAACCTGCTCCCGTGTGGATGTGTGGCCTCCGTTACAAGATTAAATATTTACACACACAAACTGGAAAACACACAATTGCTCATTTTCACTCCAGCGTCGGGGCGTCTCCCCGGACAGCATTCTGTCAACTTTTTTTTTTTTTGTACTTGTACTTTATGCTCAGGTAAATCTACTTTACGCTTCACCTTTGTCCAGGTTCTGGCTCTAAACACAGCTGGTTGGAGAGAATGTGAAAGTCAGGCCGTATTACAGCTTTCCTCCCACCTCCTCCAAATCAGGGCCACTCACCATGACAACACTGATCGTATGTAATGGTGGGAGAGCCTAAGAGCAGAACACAATCTGTGTTCAGTGTGTGGGAGAAAAATAGGAGATATGACTAACACAGTATTTGACGGAATATAAAAAGATGACATTTACAACTGTTAAAAATAACTGAGGATAATTTGAGATAAACACTTCCCGTACACTCACTGTTTTTGGCATTTGGAGTTTCAGCTGTGGCCCTGCTGCTGGGCACAAAAATCCAAACTGACAAAAACAGTCTTTAACTCATTGTTCCCAGGTGCTCACACACCTGCCTGTCAAACATGACTCGGGGCCCACACACGGCACCGATGCCGTCTCTCCTCCCCCTCGCTCTCCACACCGCCCTCTCTCCTCGTACACTTTTGCGGGTCTGGTTCCAGAAAGGCGGGTCTCTGATCCGGTGTTGTTGCCATTTTTGTTGCTGCTGCTGATTGTCATCTCTTTACGCTCTTCCTCTCCCTCTTCGCTTCTCCTCACCCCAAACAGTTGCAGTAGCTAGCTGCCCTCCCCGAGGCCATTTCTGATTTCTTCCTGTTGAAAAGTTTCTCTATGAAGTCTTTGCCTCACAACGTAAAGTGCACGACAGCTGCTGCTATATCGAACTGAACTGATGAAGGATACTTGCTAGACATCAATAGCCCTCTGAGCAGGGAAAACCCACTGCAGCTCGTCAAATAGAAATAAATAAATAAAAATAAAATCACAACTACTGTGAATCATTTCAAGATGTTTTTTTATGTAACTGTCTGAACATCCTACGAGCACAACTTTCTATCATGGAGACACTAGTCCTAACCTGAGAGGAGGGACGTGAAGATGTGGTGGAAGACAAGTCAGTTTGTGTGCAGGTTATGCTGTATTAGCTGTATTAGCTGGAGGACATCTTATTTAAAATGCAAGGACCAAACCTGTTTTTGTACTACAGTCACAGAGCGGCACACTCTGGATCAAATATTCTCAGAAACAGCTGCATTTTGATCTTTGTAATCCAGGAGACGACTCCTGTCCTGTGCTCATATTCAGGAACGTCACATTTAAAACTCCGCAGGTGTGTTAGCTGTTTGGGAGAAGTGAGATATAGGCAGTGGCAATAAGGTTACAGAGAAAATATGAGAGCCTGAAACACTTTCCTGTGGCGGGAAAACTGCTTTTCATGACACTGTGTTACATTCACAGAGTGTTTACAGGCAAAGCAGGGACATCATCTTTTCAGCAACTGGCCAATGTGCATTTATGCCTGCTGTTTGGTGGCAGCTTGTGAAAAATTGGTCTTACCTAATGCTTACACATGCCCTCCAAAAGTTTCAGAATTCACACTGATGATTTTTGTCTTCCAGCGGATAACTCGTTAACATTAGCTCCCTGCTCTCGCACTGAGCACATGCTTGAATCTAAATATCATCAGAAACAATCTTCACATTTGCAAAGCTTTGTTCCTTTTCGTTAGGCAGTAGTTGGTAGTTTCTCTGCCGTATCACCTCTACCTCCTCAGTCTGAAAGTAATTCTAAACTGGTCTGAGAAAATTCAGTTTCTGAACCGTGTGGAGGACGGAGGAATGAAGTTTAAGTGGACGCTGTGGAAGTTCTGCTGTCTGTCTCAGCTTCCCCGGCACATACAAAGCAGTAGAGGAAATTTCATTCCCCCCTCTGATTTTTAAAACTGCAGCTCAATCCAAATGCTATTAAGCTGTAACTAATCAATGGATACGGGGTGTTCCCTAACAGAGTCAAGTTTGTTTACCTATCAGGTAGTTTTTAATTTAATTTGGGCTTTGTCTTTCTTAAATAAAGCCAGTTCTGTGGATTTCACCCTCTACTACCTATTATTTTCAGGTTGTAAAGGCACCTCGAGGGCAGATAAACATCATGGAGATCTCTCGCGCTAATTAAGCTCAAAGTCGTCGTCCTAGCCAGAAGTTCCAAATTTGAGTGGGCCGATAAGCTGGGACTAAATCACTGTGTTTCCACCCCAAGGCAGTGCAACAAACATCAACACTGCATTTTTAATGGAAATAAATGGGGGCATGCATAATTTGTGAGCACTGTGATGTGCATTTGTTGCTTGCAAAAGAGGCACGCCATACTGCACTCTGCTGAACTGGGTCTGAAAACACTATCGGCCGTTGATGACTGCCATCGCATCCAGTCTGCAGTGTACCACATATGGTCATGTGACCCAGCTGGGAAAATGGCTTAAAATGGAAATGAATAGAGCTGTCAGGAACTAGACATCTGCCTTTAATTTTAAGTTCACCCCTCTTTTTTTTCCTCTCTTATATATGAAGTGGTGGATCTCCATCTGATCTGATCCTCACCAGGGAATTGAGACTAATTGAGACAGTATTCTTCTCCTTTTGGTTAAATAGCCCAGTTTTCATTTTCATCATTGTCTCAGCGCATAGAGTACATATTGCATTGTTTCACTGTTTATGGGAAACTAAAGCTGCAGCTTGCACAAACTAGTGGCGGGTATGTGCATTTTCCCAGAGAACGTTTTTCCTTCTAACTGGGAAATTTCTACTAACAGAAATTAAGAGAAAATGTGCAACTGTATCTCGCACTGTGGTAGCTCGTCTGCTCTCAGGGGACAACATAGCTTGGCATAAAATCAGAGCAATGAGTGTCACAAGGAAATGGAAATAAAATAATTGGGTCTTTTGGTTTAGGCATACCTCTTCTGCTCTAGTCTGTTCAAAGGCAAACTCCATGGTGGGCACAGCCAGTTGGTTGGCAAAGAAACTCACATCTCCAGGCAACTGCAGTGAGCTGACGTTGGGTCCAGGGCAGTTCCCACCACGGATACAACTCAGCAACTGTCTCTAACAAAGAAGAGGAAAGAATAATGGGAAGAGAGGAGAAAATTAATTGGTGGAAAGACTAAAAGGAGAGTGACATCAAAGTCCTCAAAAATAAGTCTAACTACTTTTGGTAGGTAACACACAAGGCAGATATTTTGGTGTAACAAGACCAGACCCTCAACTAAATGAGTGGGCAAAGGATCAAAAGTCCACTTTCAAAGGCAGCTGGGACATCAAACATCAAAACAAGTTTCATAAAACTATTAAAGCCTGGTAAACTTGCTAAAATTACATTTATAAATGGTAAAATGGTCAAATGTGCAGTCTTTTCTGACCCCATCGTGCTTGTATTAGTGGAACAAGATGTTTGGTTTGGCGTTTCCTTGTTTGGTTGGTATAAATCAGACAGCTGACTGTTTTGCGGGAAAAGTTGGGATATGTGTTACAATTCCCATCTTTATAGATATGTAATTTTCCCATAGTCCTTCATACCTGAGTGTTGAATTGATTTGTTTCTCCCTGTCAACGGACAATAAAGTAGAATAATAGAGTCCTAAGTTTAGCAAAACTCACCTTCTGTGTTTAATGCATCTGAGTTTATTAGAGTATACCAATGCTTTGCTGCAATGGAATAAAATACTGTCAGTTCATATTTCACTCTGATGACAGGGTCAATGTTTACATGAGACATTTTAACATGCTAGCATCACAAAGTTGCTCGAGACTTCTCGGCTGCACATCCGAGATCCGAATCTTCCATCCCACCACATTCCAAAGGTGCGCTACCGGACTGCGATGTGGAGACTGTGGGAGCCATTTGAACTCAGTTTCATGCAAATCAGTTTGAGATTATTTGAACTTTGTGACATGATATGTTATCCTGCTGGAAGCAACCATCAGAAGATGAGTGCACTGTGGTCATAAAGAGATGGACACGGTCAACAACAATATTGTCTACAAGTCGAGGAATAAAGTTTAAATGGATGCTGTACATGTTCTACTGCCTGTCTCAGTTCCCCAGAGACTCCGTTAAGATATAAAGCAGTAGAGGAAATGCTATTACCCTTTGATCTTGTAACACTGCAAGTCAGTCCAAATGCTGTTAAGCTATTACTAATCAATGATACACGGCGTTTCCTAAAAGGGCCAGCTTGTTTACCTATCAGTTAGTTTATCTCTCAGGCCGTGGTGCTTAAACAACACTCAGCTGGTATTAAGGGGCCCAAAGTATGCAGAGAAAACATCCCCCCAAACATTATACCACCAGCCTGAAGTATTCATACAAGGACAGATCCATGTCTTCATGTTCTTTCCATCAAATTCTGACCCCAACATCCAAATGTCAGCAGGAACTCACAAGACCAGGCGACATTTTTCAAGTCTTCTATTGTCCGGTTTTGGTGACCGTGAGCAAACTGTGGCCTCAGTTTCCTGTTTCTGACCGTTCTCTGTGAACCAGAGCTGTGCGTGAAAATCCCAGGAGATGAGCTGTTCTGAAATCCTCAGACCAGCCCGTCTGCCACCAACAAACATGCCGTGGTCAAAGTCACTTAAACTTCGGCAGGTCATCTTGCTTGAGCTGCTGTCGACAGCTTATTAGATATTTGCATTAACAAGCCATAGAACAGGTGGAACTAATAAAGTTATTGATGAGTGTCTTTATTGTATTTAAACCATAGCTCCTTTTATTAAGCTCATTAAACCTACAATGCAGCATAGAGTAACTGAATAGAAATGTTTGAGTTGTCTTTATTAGGGCACTAAATCAAACACATTTACAATTTTTCTCAAGTGTCTTCCTTCCACTAAGAGTCTACAATAACTTTAAGGGTAGCTCTTTCTAATAACACCAGACTGCAGTAAAACCAGGCGACAGGTCACATGTTAGTGGTGAAACTAAGAAATGAAGATGATTATTTATTTTAGCTGAAAATGAACTTTTATCTCTTCTGTATTTTCCTTCCGTCAGTGTTCAGGTTAATACTGCTGACACTCTAGGCCAGGTTTCAGGCTTCCAGCAATGCAGTGCTGTTTGCAAAAAACACACTATGCTGATGATTTATGTCCAAAAACAAGCTTAGCTCATCAGCTGAGTTGGTTACAAGTTTGTTAATAAGAACACAGATATTAAAACTGACAGGATCAGCTTAGAAAACAAATGGACAAATGGAAATGACAGAACAATCCTAAATATGATTTTATATTATTGATAATTGATTTCTTTACTGAAAACTACAGGTGTTATTTTCAGAAAAGAAAAATAAAATATAAGACCTTTGACCTTCTTTATGTGTATAAAGCAGCAACACAGAAGCAGAATCAACTGAATGTTTGCACTACACGTTTATAATCTAACATAAAACATGAGATGATAACTTGGAAACCACGGCTATTATTTAAGAAACTTTCATATAACACATTTACAGCATTTATAAGGCACACTGGAGCTTAAAACAAATAAACAGCACAAAAAAATAAGAAAATTTGTGTTTGGTCAACTATTTCTTTTTGTAGTTATGAATAAAACTTATACTGTTGGAAAGCCTGTTTATTTCCCCTTAAATGGAGCCACATTTGTAATGAAAATGCATTTGTGCGTTAGGCAGCAGAGTTGAATGTGCGTTGCACCTATTAAAAACCTGCCAATGCCAAACAGCTTATTCTGTTACCGACTATTGTTTGGTTTCGTTTGTTGGATTGGATGATTGAAGTTTGAAGAAACAAAACATATCAGCAATTTGGCAGTTTATTCATTTAACAAACAGAGGCCTCGGCAGCATGCGGAAGAACCAACAGCCTGGCACCTCCTCCTCATTCTGGTCACACACTGCTGTGGGATGGCATTCTCCAACCAGCATTTGTAGCAAGTCAGCCAATTTGGTTGTGTTGGTCACTCTGGCATGAACAACTTATCCAAGCTGATCCCAGAAAAGTTCAGTGGGGTTGAGGTCGGGACTGCAGGCCGGCCATTCCATCCTCTCCAGTCCCAAATTCTGGAGGTACCCTCTGATAAACCCGCTCTGTGGGTGCGAACGTTGCAGGGCACAGAACTCCCGGTCTGTGGAAACATAGGATTGCCACTGCTTACAGAATCTCACAGTGAGATCTCTCTGCGTTGAGATTGTATCCAGTGATGACAAGGCTGATTATCAGCACCTGGGGTACCAGGAGCTCAAAACAAGAGTCCGTAGCAGAACCAGCTGTTTGGCATTGGCAGAGAAGATTTGGCAAGTTTTTAATGGGCACAACCCACATACTCAACTCTGCTGCTCAACCCACAAATGCATTTTCTTACAAATGTGGCTCCATTTAAGGGCCTTTCCAACGGTATAACGTTTATTGCCAAGAAGCATCATTACAACAAAGGAATAACTGACCAAACGCAAATTTCAAAGTTTAGTTATTGAAACAAAGCTGGTATTTATGGTAATAAAAATGTGTCCTTCAGCCATCACAGAGCCTTAATAATATGAATGATACTTTTATTGATCCCACAATGGAGAAATATCATGGTCTAGCATAGCTAACATCCCCAAACACCCAAAATCTGAGTTAAATAGTAACTTGGGACATTTAATCATCTATGACCATTAAGTTCTATGTATATCTCAGGTAACTGTTACTATAAGAAAAGGCAAAGTTTTAAAAATTATCCAGTTTCTGTATCTACACACAATATATTGGTTTATACTTATATTTATTTTATATGTATTTATATCAAAGTACCATTTCAGCTGTAAATTCAATGGTTTCAGGGCTGAAACTAATAAGAATTGTCAAGTACAATTGTAAATGAAGTAAAGTTTAGTGCTTAGATGGGGGTTGGATGAGGTAAGGGTGTTATTATGGCTAATTGCACAATTCGAGCTTTTGTCACAGTTCACCACAAACATGGGGCTCGTCACCCGGGATGACTGCTTTCTGGCGCTGCTCATAATTGAAAGAACAACACAACTGCTGTTGCAGAAATTGCTGAGACTAAAGTGGGTAGTGGAAGGAAACAGAATGCAACAGTCAATCAACTGGAGGCTTATCTCAACTGTCCACATCCTCTGTGCCTGCCTGATGTCACTGTGTTCTTCTGTCACATTGCATTTAATTAGAGTTTCCTTTTTATCAAGGTCTGTCAAGGGGAGAGTGCTCTGGTGTCCAATCATCCCTGCCACTGCCACTGACACAATATTGTCAACCTTTTCTATTTTATTCTTTCTAAAGGCAGTTGCTCTCTAAACATTAACTGCTGTTGTGACACGTCCGCACTCCAGCTGAATGAAGGCCAGTAAATAATACCTCCAACCTTGACTCACAATTAAATTTCCCTTTAATCACGCACTTATTTTTAGCTCCTCAAAAAAGACTGGAAGGACAAAAACATTTACATGGATATCAATATTCATGCAGGGCATTTCATTACCTACTTATGGCTGATTGTGGGAGTTAACAGGGTGGGACTGAATGCTTGTTCATGTGTGTGCAATGTAAAACTTGACTGACACTCATAACGAGGAACACAGAGGACACAGTTACCACGGTATTGATTGGAGTATTTGGTTTTTCTTTTATTTAAACCAAATAGTGTTAGTGTGGAATTCAAGCAAAGACTTTATGCAAAGCATTAAATTGCAGATTTCTGTGTTTAGAGGAAATTAGCCCATGCAGTCATTGTCACTGTGGCTCAATAAAGGACCGAAACGTAGAAAAAAATCAAACTTTCTCAACAGAAAACAAATAGATTATTCCAGGAAAGGCCTACGCGTGAGGTCGAAGAGCACTGACTTCTTAACCTGGTCATGTTAAACCTTGCAGAGAGCCTCAGGCGTAAAGGTGGTGTTCGACAGATTCTAGAATACAGAAAACGCCAGCTTCATTATTTCTGAGACACCCACAAACCGGCCACCATGCTGGTGGAATAATCTGTTAATTACACGACTGGCAGGGAATCTGCTGGCAGTCATTTTGACAGCTGGTTTACTTCTTTGCTCAGTTAAAAACACCTCACCACAGATTTTCTCTTTATTAATTCAATACCCGCAAATGAAGTAATTTAACATTTTTTCTTCTTTTACAAAAACAAAGCTGGACGAGTCTCCAGTCAATCACCTCTCTAAGTCTGCTCACTGTCGCGCTCACTTTCCTCCCGTTGAATGCAGCTGTCAACCCAGAGAGCTATTGCTATGCCGAGCAGGGAGGACCACAAATTCACCAAGCGGGGTTGGTGATTCTCTTGAGGGGAAACTCGTCTGTCTCTCAGACTTGAATAAAGTCACTGATTCTGCAACACTGGGGAGGTTTTATATTGCCCCACTGGACTAGCCTAAATAGCCCCCATGCACCAATGTCCACTTAAACAAACCTCTTCTAGTTTATGTGCACATGACCGATTATTAGATATTTTTGGTGAGATGGGAGACTAATGTGACCACTTCTGCAATCTTATTGTCTAAATTTAATTTGGCACACCTGGATGTATTGTGGCGGGCCCATGCCCGATCTGATTTTTGTTTGTGATAGCACCTGGCCCGTGAGAAATCTCTGCTGAAACTGTCACGGCATATCCGACACAGCAAATTATTTGTCAAATGTGTTTTTATTGTAATACAGTCCTATTATAATATGAGCTGAGTTTTTTTTTTTTTTAGACTGAGAACACTGCTTTGCTGTATTAAGCAGAGTATCCTATCAGGAGATACCGATGTGGCAGAAACTGACCTTAAATACAGGAATATGCTCATGTCTTCACTTTAACCTGTGCAATGAAATCTGTAGTTGAAATGTCGGTGGTAACAGTTTATGCATTTCATGTTTCCTCTTTTTCCTTTTAAGTTACTTGCTATTAAAGTTGACACACTGACATTTACTTCTAACTCTGGATGTGTGTTCACAAAGTAACATTTACTGTGAAGCTGTTGTCCACACAACTCCACCATGTCCCGTCAAGAAATGCTCCATGGCCTACAGCCTGGACACGAGCTGCTGCTTAGCACTGCTGAATGACTGAGTGAAAGCATGAACTTGTTTGGCCTGAAAGAAAATATTGTAATATTTTAAATGTATTATGTTATGTAATACTGACACATCATGCCCCCAGCAGGTTTTGAGTCTTTTCAAATAAGCTAATTGAGTTGTACGTCACCAGATATGAGAGTCAAATCTTATTCAAGCGGAAGTCCTAATGACTCCAGTCCAAACTTGTCCCGCTCACAACCAGAAGAGGAGACAAACATCACTTTACTGTAGCCTACATATAGAAGCAGAGACAATAAAAGAAAGTATAATGTACAATACACTGTAATCCATTCAACAGCTCTGCAATCAATGCTATCCTAATGTCAACGTTTGAGGTGTTAATTGAACTCCATGAACAGTCTGAGGCCACTGTACAGTGCTGCTCCCTTGGATTTCATACAGAATTAAGAAACTGGATTATCCTGAGTAGCTGTTACTTTTTTCAGTCATCAGGCTGAGTATAAGCTCCAGCTGTAGCTGTGCTCACCCCCTTACTTGTTTGTACATTTTCCTGGACCAGCGCTGCTGAACCAACTGAGATGGACTTCATTTGCACAAATGTCTGATTAGAGAACACCATACCATTACTGAAAGTATGGCATTTGACAGGCACAGACTGCCTACTTTTACTTTGTATTCGTTAATTTAAAAAAAGTTCTTTCCTCGAGGGCCAGTGCTTAGGGAAAGCCTTCCATAGTCACCATAGATTAAGTCATCTAAAGACACAAAGCAGTGAGCAGGGTAGACAGTCATTACTTTATGCATTAAATGGAATATCTACAGGGACCCAAAGTGGACAATGTAGTTTCAGACTCTTAGTGACTCTTTGCATCTTTATTAAACAACTTTGTTGGTGCCAGGGTGGCTCAGAGTTTGAGCAGGCGCCCATATATGCCGCATAGCGGTTGGAGCGGTGCAGGTTCGAGTCTTGACCTGCCGCCATTTACCGCATGTACGGCTGCCCCCATCTCTCTCCTCCCACGTTCCAGTCTCTAACCAGTGCAAAACTATCAAATAAAAGACCAACAAAAATATTTGAAAAAACAACTTTGCCTGTTGATTATAATGTGAAATATGCTGACGTGGGGTCATAACTAGCAAGACTGACACTTAACTAAGCAGAACAAGTAAAGTTGCGCATGTGTCATATATGTGTTGTGCATGCTGATAGAAGCAATGATTACTTACATCAAATAGGTATTATTATTATTACTAGCAGCCTCTAGCAATCAGATATCTATGCATGCTGAGGCAGAGAGAAGGAGAGCAGATGACTTTGTGCCTGCCTGATATGAGAAAAGTTGGAAACAAGTAGAAGATAGTTGAACAAAGACACCCTGATCCACCTTAGACCTGCAGACAGATGGACTGACCTCTTTTGGTGGTTTTGAGCATTGGAGGCGTTTGGGTGAGTTGATTCGGGCTGGGCTAGCTCTGAGGCTAAAGTAGCAGCTAACTGGCACCAACAATTATCAGCAACTCCGTTGTCTGTGGGTGATGGGCGCCGCATGCTAATTTTATGTTCCTAATGTGTTGTTCATGTGTGAATCTGTACATTTTGGTAATGTTTTGTTTTATTGAAGTCAAGTCTCAAGTCGTAGTTGAAGCTATTTTAAAACATGTTCCTTATACGGCGCTCCAGGATCGATATGCAGGTCTTGGTAGTCATTTTGGGGGGCAAACAAGATACATTTTTATTGAAACTTAATGAAAAACACAAAAGGCCTGGAGCAACACACATAACTGGCTTATTGTGATTGTTTGACATATTTTTTAGTCAAAAGAGACAAAAGTTTGAGCAGTTCTTCAGAACTGAGCCAACGATGTGGAATATGGTGCAAACATGATGCAACTCACAGTTTCACAGAGTTTCCATGTTTGCATATGGACAATCAGTGCAATTGTTTGCGTGTTATACAATCTTATATGGACACTGTTAAACAAAATGGGCATTTTGACAAGAAAATATGATTGGCCTTGATGGTAACACTGACTAAATCATGACGTGTGGAATCATCCTTTATAGCTCCCAGTCCTAAAAGAAAAACTGCTACTATGTGTTATTTCAAAGTGGAATTCGAATGACTTTGGCTGCAATCTTACATTCTCTGTACAATTTTAAAAAATATCACAGCTTGTTGTACTGCATTACAATCTGTCTGCACCTCTCAACCTTGTTTTCATCAAACTAAGGTTTGAGAAAAACCATGGCAGCTTTGAGAGCATTTCAGATGACCTGAGGTTATGGCATTTACTCAAAACTTTAAAAGGTCTGTGAAGTCTTTTTTTTTTGGGGGGGGGGGGAACCCTGAAATTAAGTCACAATGTGGAATTATATATAGAGATAGACTATCATTTCATCAGCTAGGGAGAAGATTTAAAGTCATGCCATGTACAGCTTCTCTGCTTTTCTCTATTACAACCGGTCACAGTGCATTAAAAGAGTGTTGGACGGGGAAAGAGAAACAGTCAGTCAGAATAAGAAGAGAGTCCTTTAGAGAGGGAATAATAAAATAGGGAGGTATAAAAATCGGGATGCAATGGAAGGACAGACAGAATAAGCAAGTGAACAGGGAGGGAAAGAATGAGAGAGAGCAGAGAGAATGGTTAATTTCAGCCTGTGGTGCCACACCGGGAATCAATATTTAATTTCTTTGTCTGCTATGATAACGGGAGAGTGAAATCATTTTGAGATCTCAGCTTACCACTCAATACCACTCTACCACTCCACAAAATCCTATGTGCTGCAGAGAATGGCTTGCTGGACTTGAGCGAAAAAGCTTGAAACTAGATAATCTTGTGGAGTGAGTATATTGAGGCTCGACTTGCTTGAAAAGGCTGTATTATTGTTGGAGTTAATATTCCACTTTTGTTTTTACAATAAAATCCAACCCAGTTTCACTCTCAATTGTCACATGGTGATGCTTTGTCAGGAACCTTTAGAGCAGGGAATGTCCACTGGCGGCCCGCGGGCCACATCCGGACCGCCAGAGCTTCCCATCCAGCCCCCGGATAGTACTGCCACAGGTACTACAGTGGGTACGGAAAGTATTCAGACCCCTTTAAATTTTTCACTCTTTGTTTCATTGCAGCCATTTGCTAAAATCAAAAAAGTTCATTTTATTTCTTATTAATGTACACTCAGCACCCCATCTTGACAGAAAAAAAACAGAAATGTAGAAATTTTTGCAAATTTATTAAAAATGTATTTAAAAAGAAATACATTTTTAATAAATTTGCAAAAATTTGCAAAAAAATTTGCAAAAATTTATTATATATATATATATATATACACATATATATATATATATATATACACATATATATATATACACACACACACACACACACACACACATATATATATATATATATATATATATATATATACATATATACATATATATACACATATATATACACACACACACACACACACACACACACTATATATATATATATATGTGTGTGTGTGTGTGTACAGTATATATATATATATATATATATATATATACTGTACACACACACACACACATATACAGCCAAGGTTTTATACCTTTCCTTTCAACTTTGTCAACGACAGTAGAATTCGATCAGAAAAAAAAGAAAAGGTGACCCTTTGTAAACTCTGTGCATATCGGCACTGAGACCCATCAAACAAGTGTAGCAGGGAAGGACAGTGTACCATAATCAAAATGCAATGTGCAGCAACAAAGTGCCAAATGACAAAAACAATTTTGTATTATGTCTGTGATGATAATAATTCTGTTCCAGACTCTGGTCTTTGAAAAAGCAATTTGCAGCTGTTGAACTAAAATGCATGTACAAGCCACTCAGAAATGAGTGACTGGGATATTAAATAGAGAAAGAAATAGAGCAGCGAAAGGCACAGATAGAGTGAAACTGTCTTAAAGTGGTATTTTTCTCTTACTTACTCACTTCTGTGTGACCTAAAGGAACATCAGGGTTTAAGAAGGAAGGTGGAACAGAGCTGACACACTGTTCAGATAAATAACCAGAGTGCTAAAACAGCGTTGCTGAATATAAGGGGATCTACAGGAAACAGGAATAATTTACAAATAGATTTGAAATTCCTCATGTGCTCTAACATTTTCAAATTCAGTTCAAATACCACTTCATTCATTTTCATTTCCACTGAAAACTTACGAAATTAATGGAACAGCATGAATATGACCTGCTGTAACTCAACTGCAGGTGTCACAATTTCCTAATGGGTATCAGTGCGTGGAAACCTTTCTATACAGCTGTTGGCATTAGATAAAATAAACATCCCATTTTAAGAGGTTTCCTGTTCAATTTAGGCCCATTTTTATCCAAACTTTTACAGCTGAATCAGTGTCAGACTCGCTGCTTTTTAGGTCCTTTAAAAAAAAAAAATACATGTACCGTATCCTGTTTTGATATTTCTGAATATATCTTTCTGGGGAAATGTGTGTGTGTGCATAGGACCAAATATTCTTGAAATCCTGACCAAGCAAAAGCCTGCACTACAAAGCAGGATTCGGGCTTGTCCAGATAACTTCAGGGTTAACCCCAAGCTTTCTGTATTATGAAGGTGGGGTCACCATGGTAACTTTTCAGGTTATTTTTCAGGTAAGAGATCAACAGGTCTGAAATCAGCACCTACAGACAGCTGTCGGGACGGTAACATCGCTGTTCTTGGAAGATAGTAGGAGGGTTACAGTCTTCTCCTGATGAGCCTCAGTAAGAAATAATACTGTATGCAGCTTTAATCCTTGATTTGTGTACACTAATGTATTGTCTTGTAAACCTTACTATAGCCTATGATCCTAAAATGAGACACCTATTTGTACTTGTTGACCTCGTATCAAATTTGCACGTAGGCTGAGGCCACGTTTGAATCCTATTTTTGCATTTAATCTGATGTTACTGTCAGTTCCCTAAACACCACTGGGCTGCAGCTGAAAGAATAAAAACTAGAACTATCTTATACAGACATATATATAATGATTTTCCTTCTTGGCTTCAAATAAACTTAATATAGTAGATATTTTCCAATCTTACTGACCAAAACACTGAGTGCACACACATGTTCATATAGCACCTTTAAGACTAAATGGCTGTGCAGTGCTTTTCCTGCTACAGACACATATATCACTGATTTGTCTGCAGCTGCTGTGTTACTTTAAGTGTGCATTATCTGCTTATTATCTTCATATTTTTCAATTGTCATAATTTCATCTTCCTTTGTAAAATCAGCTGCTCTGCTGCCAGAACACTTACCCCATCTTCATCTGTGACTGGTCAGAAGCTGCTAACACTACCCTCTTCATGTGAATGTGCTAGTAGCTGGATTGATAAACCCTAGGCAGAGTTGCTTGGTGCCACTTAGCCTGATTGCCAGTGTTATTGTAAATGAATACAGATAATGGAAAGATACACCGATCAAGCATAACATCATGACCACTGAGTGGTAAAGCGAATAACTCTGATTATCTCTTCGTCATGACACCTGTTAGTCGGTGGGATATATCAGGGAGCAAGTCAACATTTTATCCGCTGACGTGTTAGAAGCAGGAAAAGGATTTGAGTGAGTTTGAGAAGAGCCAAACTGTGACGGGTAGATGACTGCATCAGAGCATCTCCAAAACTGCAGGTCTTATGGGGTGTTCCCGGTCTGCAGTGGTCAGTAGCTATCAGAGTGCTCCAACAGTCGAGATAGATTGCCAAATAAAAATAATGATAGAAAGATGTCAGAATACTCAGCGCATCGCAGTTTGTTGCGTATGAAGCTGCAGACCAGTCAGGTGCCCATGCTGACCCCTGTCACCCACCAAAAGTGCCAAGAATGGGCACATGAGCATCAAAACTGGACCACGGAGCAATGGAAGACGGTGACCCAGTCATGATGAACCATTTCTTTTACATCGCGTGGATGGTTGGGTGCATGTGCGTCGCTTGCGCTTACCACAATGCACTATGGGAGGAAGGCACACCGGCGGAGGCAGTGTGATGTTTTGTGCAAAGTTCTGTTGAGAAACTTTGGCTCCTGCCATTCATGTGGATGTTACTTTAACACGTAACACCTGCTTAAGCATTGTTGAATACCATGAAACACCCATTCATGGAAACTATATTCCCCGATAGCTATATATATATATATATGAGTTCAAGGTGTTATCTCAATCCAATCGAGCATCTGTAGGGTGTGCTGGACAAACAAGTCCAATCCATGGAGGTCCCACCTCACAGCTTATAGGACTTAAAGGATCTGCTGCTAACATCTTGGTGCAGATACCACAGCAGACCTTCAAGGGTCTAATGGAGTCCATGTCTCGATGGGTCAGGGCTGCTTTGGTGGCAAAAGGGGGACCAACACAATATTAGGCAGGTGGTCATAATGATACGCCTGATCGGTGTATCCTGGGCATGTTGAACTTGCTTCTTAGTAAGGCCCCAGGCAGAGATAAAGAGGTGTGAATACTTAAACACTGTAACACATGAAAAAGCGGCAGTAAGCTGAAGAACACACCCACCAAAAAGACTGAGTACAATTTAATGTCAATTACAGTTACATCAGCAGAGTATCCAGTGATTTATCAAAGGGAAGATTGAAACGATGCATGTTAAAGGACATGGGATTATAGCAATAAACAAAACAAGAGCAAAAAAAAAAATCTCTGTGAGTAACTTATCAAATGGTTGCTGAGTGGGTTAAAAGCCGACCTTCCAGAAGATTGCCCAGAGAAACAGTGCACTTAGGGAATAGGCATTGATTAATGCTAGCTAAAAGCAATTATATATATATATTCTAAGGCCACGGGTTATACACAAATTTGGCTGTAATCGGTCTTTAATTTAGGGGCCCTCTATTAGGCAAGATAAATCTCAAGAAAGCCCGAGCTATGGAACTGCACCTGCCTCCCCTTTTTACTAACAATAGGTTTGCTGCAGAGGATTTTCGCAGCAAAAAAAACCCACTGTAGGAAAAATGCATCACACCACAGCATCTGACAAATATCACAGCCACAAGTGATGACAGTCGTCATTCTTCACCTAACACACATTTTCATATGCGTTCCCCTACTTATATTTTGTCGCTGTGATATGAAACTGTGATGGAAGGGCCATGCTGTCAGCAGCATAAATGCTTTCTGAGACCGAGTAGCTTCTCCTCGTGATTATGCAGATTCATTGAAGCTGCCGCAGTCACACAATGCCTTTCCTGACAATACAAGAACTATGGTAATTCAAACATATTGCCAGCAGCGTACTATTTCAAACATTATGCCAAGTGTGCCGTCGAACCATCTTGGAAGGCCATAAAGTCACGCACCCATTCTGGTGATTTATCATCAGCTTCCTTTCCACTGGCTTTATGTGAGAAAACATATAAAACAGACATATAAATTAAACCTCCCAGCTAATGTGGATGATGTTCATATTTACCATATACAGTGTGATTCTGAAGCAAGCCTATTGTCATCCATTTCTTCATGTTTGAAAGCCTGTCACGGTATTATAATTCAATTAAAGTATCAGCCATTATTTTCCCAGTAGAAGCATACTCTATGAGCATGTACAAGACAACGATTTGTCACAGCGAATGCAAATCGTGCTCAAAATCCAACATTTTGGAAACACACAAAGATCTGTGGTATTTAGGATTCATTTGATGGATGATTTAAATTATACGTGTTTATTGGCTTTATGTGAGCTTTAGCACAGGTTTTAGCAGGAGAGGTATGCACACTGGAAATGATTTTCCTCTAAGAAAATGATGATGATTGGTCACTTGGACCATAAAGACCTACTTTTCCTGGGTATTCTGTAATATTTGGTTCTCGGACATGAATTTCATGTGCAAAAGATTAAAAAAAAAGTGTACAAATAACACTTTAACCAATTTTGTGTGTTGCCACCTGAGTATTTTTGTGTATTTCTTGACACGAATGTAGTCGAACCCTCACCTCAGGCTTTTGCTCATAATCTGTGTGATATGTTGTTGTGCTGCATGACCGACCTTATGTCAAATTTCAACATTACAGTAGCAGTAACGCAAGACGAAAGGCTTTAGTTAATGTGGTGTCACAAGGAGAAAAACTCACGTACCAAAATCAACTGAATTGAATAATATGTCCCAAAAGGTGCATTATTTTCCAAGGCTACATGGAGGATACATTATTTTCTACCGCAGTAGCTTATATTGTCAATTGTAAAGGTATCTTATAGGACAGGAAAGGTGTTTTTCTCCCACAGTGCAGCCTATAGGGCCCCGCACCCTGCTTAGGTTCAATGACAGTGAAGTCATCACGTTTCATCATATGTGGGGTCAAACCAGAGGGCTGTTTTCTCTGTGATTTTTCCCCCTGAAAGGGCATCCCATTCTGCTCCCTGTATACTGAATTATATACTAAAAAGCACTTTTGCATTTTTTAAAAATGTCCCTAGAAGGGTGCCATCTCAGAATTCCCAGCTCAGCCCATTACAGCAGCAACTCATAAGGCACCGCATTAGATCTTTTTCATTTAAAGGGCATGCTGGTTTTTTTCTTGCTTGTGGGGGAAGCCTTCAGGTCACCATCATGTTTCCTTCAAATGAAAGGGCACCCATGAGGGTGCTTCATTCACATATAGAAGCACACTGTACTGTAGCACTGCTGATGCTGATTTAACCGTAACTAAGATAGTCACTACAGACCTTTGGTGTGTTTACACCTTTGTGCAGATACCTTCGAGGGCACTTTGTCACGTTGACTCTACTGTGGAAGCACCTTAGAGGACATTTTCAGTCTATTTTTTTCCCTGTGGTCCTGAGTCTGCCTCACCTAATAAGATTTATTACATTTTATAATCCCACAGGTCTGTCTCCCACAGTATTTGATCTTTCATTATGTGTTGATGTTAGAACAGAATCCTCTTCCTTATTATAGCGGTTGAGATACATTTACGACAAACACGTTAATAAAACCATATCTGCATGAACATGAAGCTCAGCTCAGTGCGTAATAGATTTCAGAAGCAGGCGTGTAAAGAGGATTATCTCAGAAACACCAAGATACCAACTGTGGGGATGAACTGTCTACAAGCCAGTTTCTACATGCTGGAGATCCAGCTCCTGAGTCACAGGGAACCACAGGCATCACTAATAATGTGTTCAGCAGGTCATCAATATTTCTTCTGTCACTGTCACTTACCTGCGGTGTACGCATTCTTGGAGAGGCTTGAAAATCTCTACAATCAGCTAAATGTTTGGACCTGCTCGTGTACTAGGAAAGATAATATCGCGCATTCATCCAACAAATAATGCTCCAGGCAAACAACCTGATGCAGAGACACAATAGGAACAAAGTGGCACATAAATCTGCAGACACTGTAGTCTGATTTCTGAAATTTATAAAAAACTTTGTTGGAAAACTTTAGCTTTGCCATTTTACTTTGGCATGCAGACTGGAGCAGCCAGGAATCGAACCATCAACCTTCCGATTAGCGATTAGCTCCTACCTCCTGAGCCACAGTCGCCTCCCTAAGAATATATTCTTAGGGGCTTTAAAGGAAAGTGCTTTGTCCCAGTCAGGAGCTAGTGTGGGCCTCTCCCCTCACACACAGCCTTTTGTCACTGATGCAAGCCTTTCTGTACGCTGCACGTCTCCGCCCACTCAAACTGTTTATAGACACTACTCTTCTATTCTGTACACGGATGGCCACATGACCGCCTGTTTGGATGCATTGATGTTGTAATTGTGTGGCCATTCTTTTGTCTCCCAAACTGTCGTGTACTGCAGTTTGATGATGATGATGAAGGCCTTACTCTCTTTGTTTACATTAAAAAATTTTGAACCCCACTGTGTATGAAAAACATAGGAGGCATTACAGAATGAAGTTACAGTGACTAAAGGCCTGTTTAAAATGGGACACCCAGCAGCATGTATAATAAACCACTTCCCCACACGCAGCCCACACAGAGGGGTTTAAATCACACAACAGTCGCCAACCAAACTTGCAGAGTGTGCACATATAGATGTAAATTCCTGCAATCCCGGTTGCTCTTACCTTTGCATCCACACACACACACACACACACAGGAAACACAACTGTGAAAGCAAACAACCACACACACACTGCTGACCATTTCTTTGAGAGGGCAAATGAAGCATTTGTCATTGTGGTCTTTTTGTTTTTCAGTCTAACAATGTGCCGTCCCATGGTGACCATTTGTTTTCAAATGGAGGCACCTGCCACAAACCACCCACGCTCCAACTGGAGACTGATACCCGCATAACTCTGGAACAATACCCAATTAAAGCACAAGGTCCTCTCCATTTGTTTTGTATTATTCCAGCCACCAAAGCGGTGCTTGTATCTCCCTTTCCACCTTCTGCTTTTCATCTCTCAGCCCCTCTCCTAGGTACAAATCCCCTACAAAAGGAGTATCTAGTTTTATTATAATTGGTTCCCAAGCACCCATTCCAAAACTATCAGTGCAGCAGCATCTCAGCCCGAAAGACAGGTCCAAGCAAAGTAAGATAAGTAGCAGGTATTACAGCTGTTGCACAAACAAGATAAATGACATGTGTAGACCTGTTTGTAAATACTGGGAGGTGTAAAGCATACCTGGAGCAACTCAGGCACACTTGTGATGATGGATAGTGTGATAGTCTGTGTCTGAGATACAAATGCCAACAAATGGACTCGTATGAAGCAAGGCCGGCGGAGACGAGAAGGTAAGCAAAAAGTACACACAGTGGAGAAATTGTTTGGTTAGTTCAGTGGCGCTCTGCAGAGCTGTAACGACGCATTTGGTCCTTTTGATTTGAAACATGTGAGAAAATAATGGCTGAACCCGAAAAGGTTTCGCTCATAACACTAACGTGACCAGATGAGCATACTGATATGCTCATCTTTTTAAAGAGAAGAGGCTTCCAAACAAGCCGTGCTCATTCAGTCTTCTAGTCTTTCTAATGTCACGAACTTTAACATTTAACACGCTAACTGAGGCATGTAGAGTCCGGGATTTGGCAGTTTCTCAAAGCATTGCGTGGTCTGACCTTGGGGTGAATTTGCTGGGAAGATTGGGGCATGGTGTTAACACACTCCTGAGCGCTTTAAACCAGCTAACTGCAAAAGCTTCTGTTTTTACAGAAGTGGTTAGACTTGATGATGATCAAGTGATCAAATGCATGTGATTAGCGGCACTTGGCTGCTACTTAGCCTCTTAATTCTATGGAAGCAGTAGGGGTGTTTTTCACTGCACAGAGTCCTGTGAAAACTCTCTTTTCCACACGACTTTCATTTCCACACGTGCAAACAAATTTCTGCAGCTACTGAGAATTATTTCTGACAAAGACAAAACTATGGCAGTTTTCTACAGCATCCTGTACCTCTGTCAGTCAGGTACAACGAGCAAAGCAAAACGTACATGAAAGCACGGGCAGAGAAAAGAGGAGCTTTGGTCCTCCTGGGACAGGAGCTCAGTTTTATGTGAGCAGGTAATGAAATAATCCTCTAACTGTGCATTGTTGTATTTCCAAGCATTCAGCTTTTTAGGAGCAAGCCAGGCATTCAGACAGCTCGTCAGAGTATCTGAAGGTACGGCTGATGCCCCATAAATTGAAGCGGGCACATGGAGCAGTGGGTAGGCAATTAAATTATAGGTACCATGATCTGAATTGAAAAGGTGTCAAGTTAAGTGAGAGATTGTCCTTGGGCGATGAAGAGAAAGCCAATCAAATTGAAGCGTAATGTAAACAAGCACCTATAAATTTTCTCCTTTCACAGTATTTACAGCAGCACCGATGTCCCCTGGGTATTTATTTGCATTATGATTTCTGAGCCGACGTTTGTACCGAATAAAGCAACTTTGTAAGAGAAGCTGTATGAATATATCTATATATAAGTATGAAATGCCTAAGAATGAAACCCGACAGAAACATGACAATGAATTTGATAAATCCCAGCAGAATATGTGCATGCATTGAATTTTTTTTTTATGCCAACATGTTTTATTAAAGAAGATCAAAAGTAAAAGTTTGTCTCTTTTAGTCATCTCTGTAAGGCATTGGCAGAGCTCGTCTGCAGCTTCATTCCAGCCAAATGTGACGGGGCCTTTTCTGCTCATTACTTTATTTCAGATTAGGGGATTAAAGGGACATTGCACTCGTGTCCATTTGTGACCTCCTGTACCTGAACCTGATTGGTAATTGGCAAGAAGATAAATCTTCCCTGTGGACGGTTGACTTGACACTAAAAAAAATTATACTGAGAAGCATAACCTGAACAGACAAAGAGAGCACGTAGAGAAGAAGTGAAAGGGGGATTTTAATGAGGAAAATGAGAGGTTGGGGGAGATGCAAAGCCTGCTGGTGATGAAAGAAAAGGTTAAGAGGTGACATAATGAAAGTGAGGAAGGTGGGAAGCGAGGGGTGTAGTGCTTAAGGGACAATGAGAAAAACAAAAAAAAAAAAAAAGGAGGAGGAGGTGGTGGTGTGGGTGGAGGAAGGAAATGAGAGATAGTCATGATGAGGTGTGTTTTTTTTCAAAAGGCAAAAGTTTCCCGAGTTTAAAGAGATGGAAGTTGGGAAGAAGTCTGCGAGGGCTGATAATATCTGCAAAACACCCCCAGGTTGGAATAAAGAGACGGTCTGGGAGGCTGAATCATAGAGCTGCTGTACTTAATCAGCAGAGTGGCCGATGCAGATTGTATGCGAATATGAAGTGTGGGATGGAGTGAGAGAGAATATTTAGCCCCTATTAAGAGTGCCATCCTCCCCCTTGCAGAGGATAAGTGACATTTTAAAGAACAGTCTTGTTTTGTGACATTTCACATATTGTTTTAACTTTCATGCTGATGTGTTTTGGAGGCAGAAAACAGCGTTTGGAGCACCTAAAAGAAGCTGCAGACCTGTTTTCTCCGAGCTCATTAAAAGCTGTTTTTGGTGATTTAGGACAGCCAAGATTACTGCAGAGGTTAGCCCTAAACATCTGCCACAGCAACATTGATCGATATAACAATGATGGCAAATATTTCTGTTTCTGTTTCTGTTCTCTGGGATTCGTGATAAACTGCTCATGGCCATACAGCGGTGGCTTGATTTTTCAAATTAAAAAAATCATCATTAATGAATCGAATTATTGAAAAAATACCAAACATCAGCTCCAATAAATGTGCAGGTTAATAATCAAGCAGCTACAGCAGCTGTATAGCTGTATAGCTCCCAGCTCATTCCAGGAAGAAAAGAGGGACCTTGTTTATGTAACATTTTCTATACCATCTAATATACTAAAGCTGATACACCTTTAGGTACACTCACTCGTGGTCCAAGGTAGCACTGACTCATACTGGGGGTCTAGCCTGAAGACCCTTCTGAGAAGCACGTCCTAACCGGATTTTTGAACCCGTGATTTTTGAAAGAAGCCAAGGACACCTCAGAGGCATACCTGTTAGCTAACTTCAGGAAGATAGGGGGATCTTGCCCGTAAGGTAGTATTATCTTAATGGATGAGTAAATATGGGCAAATTGTAAATGTGTAGAGTGAGCATAAAATGATTCTGTTAAGAACAGCCTTCATAGCAGGGTGGCAGTGTGTCATGTCAACACTTGGCCATCTTGCTGCATTAAGAGTCTGAAAACAGTCCTTCAGGAGTAAACATCTCACAAGACTTCCACAAAAATGTCAAAGCACGACTGGAAATATTAATATCCATATTAATATTGGGTACTTAAACTAAACTGCAATTTCAACTAAACTAGTGGTGTACCGGTAGTACTCGGAGCAGTTACCGAGATACAGACAAATCAGAGAAATACAGCCGAGTACTGAAATACTCTAATGAGCTACAACAGGCCTCCATAATCTGCTGCTGGTTCTTTACGTACCAGCAAAGAAGCACCGGCATGAACATTAAAAGGCCTCTCAAAGTGGCATCAAGACGTTCGGTAAAGAGTGAGTTCGAGCTTTGCTTCAGCCCCAGTCACCAACACCCCGTGACTGGTTTGGCCCGTCTGTAAACGAGGACATTAACACGCCGTCTGCCATCTGGGAGGCGCTCGAGCTCCTGAATATTTGGTCCTTGTTCAACGTCAACCATTTACATCCTCTCATTTCACCCACAGCCGACACGCAGACTCACGAACACGCGTTCACGTAGTGCCCAGTGTATGATGGAGGCTTTGGTTCTTCAGTGTATATGATATGTAGTAGTATTTGCAGTGTCCTTCAGTAATAACAGAGGCTGTATAATCGTGGTAAGCACTTAATTACCTATATCTAAGCTACAGTACAATATTAATATTGATGTGGATGCACGTCTGCAGACAGGTATTGATGTATTGATGCAGGCAGTATGTTATCCAGAGAACACCCTCTTACGAGGCTGTGAATGGATGAAATGGATGAAAACTCCTTTCAACAGCAGTTACAGACATAAAGAATATGAAAACTCTGTTTTTAATCATGCTTAAAGGCGGCTGTGGGACAAATCGATTGTGTGTATATTGGATGTCTCGAGTCTGATATCATGTTTTTAAGCCATTCCTTAATAAAACTGGGAAAAGTCATGAAGTATTGAGCTGATAAAAACATTTAGTTGTGCCTCTAGGAACTTAAACAGAATACCAGATTACATCTTATTTGCTACCGTTTACCCTCTTTGGGTTAGTGTAGTTTTAAAATAATGGCGTAATCTCAGTCATCGAGGGGTAGCCTCACAAATGGCTCTTAATGGTTACTGTTTCTGAACATATCTCTTCAATAACAGCTCAACATTCACTTGGCAAAGTGGTAGCTGTGGCAGCAGCAGCAGTGATGTTGAAAAAAAAGGTGGAAATTATACTGCTTTTTATCCTTTCAGTGAAGAAAAGATGTTATATTACCTTTCTGCTGGTGAGCCATAGTCGTGTTACTAATACTGAGGGTCCCTTATGATGTATATGAGGTGTGTTGTAGTAGCACTAGAAAGTAAAGGCAGCAATACTCAAGCTATTTGTGTGCTGCTAAATGAAGAAGAAGATGAGAAACTGGCATCGTCATGGAGGGGCAGCAGTAACAGTTACCCTCTGTATATCTGAGGTGAGCTGGAGAAGAGTTGGTGAAGCTGTAGCTCTCAGCGCCTCCGTCCCTCTAACAGGCGAGTTGAGGCTGACGTAGGCCACCGCGCTGCTCTGTAGGACAATACGGTTATCCTGGAAGGAACACATCCACCAGTTATTACAACTTACTGTAGTCACTCTGCTTTAATTATCATATAATCGTCATCACACCGTCATCATTAACTACACAAAAACCCTCCTATCCACTTCTCAGGATTACATTACTTTGCTTGGCATTACTTCTTTACTTTGTTCATGAATACAAATTTTAAATATCAAGGTTTACTCGAGCTCCACTGAGCCTGTAATGCTTCATGTAACTATCTGCTTACTTGGTAAGCTGCTAAAAACAAGTGTCGTCATGTTTATAGTGATCTGTATTAATGTGCAGTATACATGCATGTTGTCAGTACCTACATTCATTCTCAGACAGATCTACCTTTGACCTTCTGACATTTAATAAAGCAGAAGCTCTCATGCTCGCTGACCTTTCCCCACTCATATGACCCAATGTTTCCCAGGCCGGAGCCTCCCCATGAGCAGAACACAGTGGTACGGTCTGGCACCCATCCTCGTTTGGTTTGCTCCGTCAGCGCCGCAATGAGCTGATTCATAATGGCTGAAGTCCCGCCCCCATGGTCGCTGTCGTGACGACTACCAACCAGCACATAGCGATCTGAGAAAATAAATAAAAACAAAAGGAACAAAAAATCGTTATTGCAGATTCAAACGCATATTGAGAACAATGAGGGAGACTGTAAAAAGAAAAGAAAAAAGTAAAAACGTGACTAAACGTATGCTTGATTATATTTAGTAGACTGCAGTACCGCGGTGGTTAGTGCTGTCGCCTTGTGGCAAACAGGTCTTAGGTTCTACTCCACTGACCTGCCGGGGCCTTTCGGTCTGAAGTTTGTTTGCGTGGGTTCTCCGGGTTCTCCAGCTCCCTCCAACAGTCCAAACACATGTATCTAAAGTTCTTAATTGGCCACAGGTGTGAGTGGTTGTCTGCATCTCTGTGAGTCCTGTGATAGACTGGCAGGCAGTCCAGGGTGTACCTCACCTTTCTCTCCATGACCTTTCTCTCCCCCATCTGTCAGCCAACAGGACCAGCCAAGTGCACCCCCGATGCTTTCAATGTTTCCTTTAACTGTCACCATTCCCACAGAAACCAGAGGAAAAATTATAAACCCAGATCATATGCATGTTTTTAAGAATACATTTCTTTAGCTACAGCCTCATAAACACAAACCCAATATAAACAGTGTAGAGCTGGACCAAAACATTAGAAACAAAGAAAACAAAAGTATAAGACAGCCTCCCAGAAAGCTCTCCAGTGCAGATCCACTTAAATGGAAACTGCCACCTGTTCAGGTTCCAACTGGCTAAACCAAAATTTCACTCATAATAAACAACAAAAGAAAAGCTGAGCACTGACTATTAGGATAATATTAGAATACAGCGCATATTATCAGATTATTAGAATATGTCCACAGGTGCACACGTGCACACAGATGAGTGCACCTCCTCCCACAGCTTCACAGTTCAAGGTCACTCACTGTTTGGATGACCTGATGCTGCACACCTGTTGTCTCCATCACCGACTGAGCAGATCATCTGAACCGCACACACGCACACACGACACACACACACACACACACACACACACACACACACACACACACACACACACACACACACACACAGGCAGCCTTTCCACAGCAGACACGTACTTTAAACAGGGCACCATCTGGGTAATATTTAAATCTCATTGTCCTTTTTGACCTTTTTCCCCTTCAGTAACTGTGTGTTTAGACTGGGTTGTATTTAAAAGGTGGATTTAATGGAAAGACCAAGGCATGTTTCCTTCAGTGATACTTACCATTCACTTCAAATAGTATTCCTGGATCATTGTAGCTTAGCATATTTCCCATTAATGATTCTAACATGACTTTATAGTTTGTGGTAAGTTTGTACCCCTGTAGAGATTTAGGGAAGTCTGCGCTGCACCGCTTGTGCATCTTTCTTAAAATCTCTAGAATAAAGTGAACAAAGTTTGCATCACCCATAGAGCCACAACAGGCAGATCAAACTGATTATTGTTTTTGAGTACAGCAGAACAAACAAGTGCAATAATTTCCTTTGCTGTAAATGAAACTGTCTAAGGAACAAACTCCATCATGGAGGGTTACAGTTCTCACGTTTATGTGTAATTAATTCTAGGTACGAGCTGCCAATACATTTCCCCTTTTGTGTGTGTGTGTGTGTGTGTCTAAATTTATAGATGCTAAAAGACAGCAGTGGTCATTTCAAGAAATCATCCATCTTCTTCAGCTTATCCTCTTCAGGCTCAGGGAGGGGTGGAGCCTATCCCAGCTGCCATAAGACGAGAGGCGGGGTACACTCTGCACAGGTCGCCAGTCTGTCGCAGTGCTAACACAGAGAGAGACAGACAACTATTCACACTCACAGTAATACCTGTGGGCGATTCAGAATCTACCATGTAAGCTAACCCCAGTGATTGCATGTCTTTGGACTGTGGGAGGAAACCCACGCAGGCACGGGGAGAACATGCAGACTCCACACAGGACGGACACGTGGCGGATTCAAACCAGGACCTTCTTTTTGTGAGGCAACAGCGCTAACTACCACATCACTGCGCCGCTCTACTTCAAGAAATCCAATAAACTGAAAATGATAAAACAGAGAAAGGAGCTTTTAAAGGAATATGTGCAAATGCTGGAGCTCGGTGAAAGTAGCACAAAGGTATTCACACAGTGTCTTCCTGTTGTTTTCCAAAGTAACAAACTCAATTGCATTCGCACATGAATGCTCCAGGCTTCTTTGTATGCCTTGCATTTTCCACAAAGACAGAGAGATGAGTATGGATACACAAAGCAGAACTCCTGCAGGCAACAAGAAGAACAGAGCGAACCTCACGACTGCAACACGGAGCACAGATGACTCTGTCTGAGGAAAGAGGTGCTTAGAGAAGCCTGCTAGCTTAGCCCAAGACAGCATATTACTGCACTATGCCGAGCTTCCAGGGTAAATCTCATGCACAGCGATTAGCATAAAGTACTTTAAATCGCTCACATGTGAAAGTGCAATTTTCTTTGTTCATGGATATGTATTCCGGGAGGAGGGGATTAATATATAAAAAAGCTAAATTAATTTTTCTTGAGAAACATTAATTAGTAAACAGACAAAAATAACAGACATGGAGGTTATGCCCCTAAGCCAGGACACATTATTAGTGGTTCAGCTGGTGCTAACTGTAGTTTAATGCAGTCAGTGCTGCAAGTTTCTCCTTTGCTTTAAACAAAAAGGCGAGCTGTTGACCATGTTTCTACTTTCTTCCTCAGGCCAATCGATTCTTGGTAGAAGCCCTTTTTTCAGAGTAATTTGCCACATTTTTGCAACTTGAAAGGAATTTTTTTTACAGTTGCAGTTTTACAATATAGAAATCTTCAGATTAGGTGGTCACTGAAGTTCTCCATTATCCAGGGCCTCTTCTTATATTTCATATGTATGAGCTTATTTGTGCCTCTGTTAAAGATTGTGTTGAAATTGTATAATTATTATTGGTTGTATAGAGTAGCTTCAGGCTTTTAGATGAGCACGACGGGTATAAGGTAATATTTCTGTATTTAAACTTTATACCTTTATTGTGTCATCTTTTACCTTCAGAGTAACATTAAAGGTGTAAAGTGATAAGAGCTGTTTTTGAGGGGGGGGAGTGCTCCAAAGCCTGAATTCATACAAAGTGGACAGCGCACTAATGTGTGACGCAGTTGTGAGAAACAAACTGCAGGTCTTCAGGTGGAGACCGTCTCTGAAGAGTGAGTTAAATGTTAGAAGACGTCCTCATGAGTCCAGCTTTGCAGCAGAAATAAACCTTTTATGTGCCTGACAGGACAAAAAATCATAGACACGTTGGATTTAAGTGACAGGTGGTGCTGATCAGGCTCCTTTTTCTGCATGGACATTTGTACTGTTCTAACAGTCCATCCGAGCAGTCTCTGCTCCGGTTCCAGTATTTTTATTTATTTATTTGTGGCGCACTCACAGGAGATGGCACGGCTGTAGGTGATCAGCAGGTATCTGCTGACTGAGCGATGCATCCATACAGAATATAGATGCACCTTTTTAAGTAAGCCTCCTAGCCTCAGCTGATAAAGTTTGTGGTGAAAGCCAAAATGTTGAACTCATAAATTCAAACCCATGGGTAACATCAAGGTGGGTGTGTCCATCGTCTATGTGCAGCTGTACGTCTACGTAACTCTACACCTTTACGCAAACAGATGTCCGACATGCTTCAACCAGTAGCCAGCACCCTGACCTAAATCAACCTGAGTGCTTCCAGCACAGCACATCTGAAGGGCATTATTTTCTGTTGGGCTCCATGTGAGAAAGGCCAACCTTGGACGAGGCCCCAAACTGATTCTCCCGACATGGTCCAGCGAGGCCACTGTGCCAAAGTAAATAATGGTAGCTTGAACAGAGTTATCCGTGACCCGCTGATGCCTTACACTTTGTTTTTATAGAAAGTTAAAATTTATGAATTTATTTCACATTGTTATTATTAGTAAATAAACAATCACGGCTCTGGAGAATTCATGTAACTGTTTCATTGAACCGCTCTGGCTCAAACTGCAGGGCTGCTTTGATGTTCCTGCGCCTGTTTGGCAGATTTGTTATGCTGTACAGCAGCAGTTTATTTTAAAAAACAAACAAAAACAGTAAAGATTAATTGAAAATTTCCCATTGCAATCATGCATGAATATTCATTCTCTTTAGGGTTAAGTGTGGAACAAGCATGCGCTGAAAGCCCCACAACCGGTTAAAGCATCACTCCTTCCAGAGATTTGTGACCCATATTATCTGCTTTAGTGGGTCATTATGCCTGCTTAATATTACACTGTAAATCAGCGAGATCATTTTCCACTACTGAGTGGGCAGGACAGGTACAGTAGTGTGTCATTGGAAGAAGGCTGTGAGGTGGCTTTAGCTAAGAATGAGGGGGCAGGGTGACATTTAAATACTAAAAGACTGCAGCATACAGTATGTGTGGAGTGGTCTGAGTTAGCAGAGCCTTTTGAATGGAAACATTCAATTTTCAGCAACCTTTACCATCAACTGGCAGCTTTTCAAAATAAATAGCTACAAATGGCAGACGTGTAAGAAACTCGATGGTGCACATTGTGCACTTGGAAGAGTGCAAAGTCTGGTTTAATGTCTGCTTTAGAAAACATTAAACCTTTGGATTCATTAGGTAAGATGAACAAAATCATAACAAATGCAAATGAAAAGATATTTTATCTAATGTAACCACAAAAAATCAATAGTGTAAGTTTTTCATGATTTGTGCACCCTCTAACCTTTAAGATGAGTTTCAGTTTAATTTTCAGGTGAAATTCAGGTGTATTATAAAAATGATCAGTGCAGCTGAAGTAATTAAAAGCAGCTCTGACGAAGATGAAGCTGCACATGAAGCTATTCATGATTGTTGTATTTTGTCTTATTAATGAATGAGATTACTTGAAGAAAGAAGGAACGTGAATATAAAATCCCACCTACAATTGGTTAAAACCGATGATGGGACCTAAATAATTATCTAGATCGCCTTGCTGCTATGAATGTGACTCACTTTCCGAGAGAAACTGGGCCCACAGGTCTTCCAGCCATGGCTGAGAAGGAGATGAGTATACTGCCCTCCACATCTGACAGATGCTCTAAAACAGGGATCCTCAACTCCAGGCCTCAAGGGCCGGTGTCCTGCAGCTTTTAGACTTGTCCCCGATCCAACACACCTGAATCAAATGGCTGAATCACCTCCTCAGTATGCAGTCAAGTTCTCCAGAGTCCTGCTAATGACTTCTAGATTTGACTGAGGTGTGCTGAAGCAGAGACACATCTAAAACCTGCAGGACACCGGCCCTCGAGGCCTGTAGTTGAGGATCCCTGCTTTAAAAGAACACTTTAAATGAGAGAGTCCATACATCAACAAACTGCTGTGCTTAATACATTTGGTTTGGTACTCAAACAAGCACAGGATGCATGAAATATAACAGGGCAACATTTTCCTCAAAGAAAATGTAATGTGATGTCATATAATTGAGATTAGTCTGTGCCCAGCAGTAACTCTGATGGCTCTGAGTTGCCTTCAGTGGATCGTCCTGTGTCGCCGCTACAGCCGGCGTTTCAGCGGCTCCCGGACGCTGTAAAAGAACTCCGATTGGTCGTCTCATTTAACAGCCAGTGAGAATATCTCTGTGGCTCAGAATGCATTTGCTCCTCTGCTGAGACGCAGATGAGGATGGTGTTGATGATGGTAAGCAGCAGCGGCTTCCCCATTTACAGGATTAGTGGCAAACTAAAATAACACCCACTGTCTGCAGCCTCATTTATGACAGCTATGAGAGCGGTATTGATATTCTCGTGGAACCCTCTTGCCAGTAAGAGGATACAGAAGTTTCCATCTTAAATTTCTGCTTTAATCTTTTTGTGATTTCTGGTGCTTGTCTAAAGCCAAGCACAGGCAGATTGAGTTTTGGAATGAAAGCTGTATTTGGCGAGTAAGTGCATTATGTTCCTGCAGAGCTGAGTAATATAAGCATAATCAAGAAATCGGTACGTTTTCCGTTAATCTGGAAATGGGCACGAATGCAAATGTAACTAAAAGCAAAGAGGGAGACTGAAGAATACTGAGATGGTGTTTTGTGCTTGAAGGCAAACTGCAGTTCACTTGTACAAACCTGGGTTCCTCTTTCCTTTCAGGTATCCCACAACATTGTAAATTTTCTTGTAGGAAAACTGGTTTCCAACCGTCAGAGTTATCTTCTTGCGCTCTAGGAGAAGAAGAAAAGGGAAAAAAGGAACTTTAAGATGAGCACTTCTGAATTTAAATTGTGTCCTAGTGTAATAACACCGGGTGATTTTGGAGCATTCATAAGTTAGCACTCAGAAAAAAGACATACATATACAAAAAAAAGGGTTTAAATGCTTCGTTCTGAATCAAAGATGCTGCAGGGAAAATATATTTTTATTCAAGCTAAAGTGCTGCTTTGTAAACCTGAGTAAAGCAGACTGAAGTCAAATGAATGAAATCAGGGGAAAGTTGTGGTGAGCAGTTTCTAAGGTCACCCACACTGTTGGCTGCTCTTAAAACTAGCCTTCAGATTCAGGGTGAACACAATGAAACTGTATCAATCAGCAGGTAGGTTTTATCGATCCACCTACCCTATCGAGCTTTTAGGTTCATATCTTTTAACAATTATATCTGACGTGCATCTAACACTTTTTAGAGGAACTGCTGCATGAATAACATTCCTTGGAAATGTTTTTCTGCTCCTCCCCATGGGTTCTTTCCATAAGTTTATGCTCCACATCCCATGCACCCAGCTCTTCATTATCATTCCTAACCCATCTCCCACCACTGCTAGTTTTTAGACCGCATTCATAATTCTTCAGCTCATCCTTGTTGCGCAGCAGTAGTTCCAACTAATTAATCTGATTGGAAAAAACAGACTCCCGGAGTGACATCACTCCACTTTACAGGTGTCCTGAAACCGTTACGTTGTTTGCCATCTTAAGCTGCAAAGATAATCATACTGATTTAAACTCTCGATGGTTATCAGAAGAGGACGAAGGGAAGGAGACAAACCTGCACACCTACAGACAAACCTTCAAGCAAGCTGAAGAGCAGAATAAATTAAGCTAACACTGTTCATCTGGTTTTTCTCTGGTGCTCCGTCAAACCCGATCATACACTAAAAAGTAAATTGGATAAATGACCTTAAATTTTATGAAAAAAGTAGCTGTAATGTACAATTAATGCTAAGTGGCTAATGGAGTGGTTGGTTGGAGAGACATTAAAGCAATTACAGCCGAGTCCATTTGTGTTTCTGTGTACTCTGATGTGTTTGGGTGCATTCCTGTTTACTTGTATGTGTATACTTATGGGGACAGATTTGAGGTGCATACTTTGAGAGAGGGGCAGTTGTAGAAAGTGAGAGCATTTCTCTACTTTCTAACATCTTCCACATCTGTTTGAGGGTTAAGAGTTAAGGTTAAGGTTTTACATTAGATGATGACGTGAGGGCAAATGGCTAAGTGAAGCATGTGTATGTGCTTGCATCAATCTTAGCCAATTGGAAAGTAAAGGTGGTGAAAGGCAGCTATGAATAATATTGCATAGAACCACCTGAAAAAGCACCTCACTGAGGTCTTGATCCTTGCTTTTAGGCACAGCTTCATCATATACAGGAAAGTGAGAGAGCGTTAACAGGTGAGTATGTCAGGAAAGTCAGGTATTCAAGTAATAATGAAAAACTGATTATACAGAACAAATCGAGTTTGGTGATTCACTCTACCACTAAGGGAGCACACACACACACACACACACACACACACACACACACTGCCAAAAGTATTCGGTGATCTGCCTTCACACACACATGAACCTGAGTAACATCCATTCTTAATCCATAGGGTCTAATATGATGTGGGCCCACCCTTTGCAGCTATAACAGCTTCAGCTCTTCTGGGAAGTCTTTCCACAGGTTTAGGAGTGTTTATGGGAATTTTTGACCATTCAGGTGTTCTATCAGGCTGAGGTCAGGACTCATTAGGAGGATGCCTCGACCTTGTCAGATCTGAATTCAGCCCTCTGTAGGTCAATTACGTTCCAGTGCATTTCAGTACAGATATCCATCTGATATTTCACAGGATGCCGCAACATGACTAAAAACCATTTAACAGCAAATTGGCAGCTCCAATTTCCAATTAAAAGAAGGGACATAGAGTGGCGATTGCTACTACTACTACTATTATTATTATAATTGTATTTACAGCTTTATCAACAGACTGAAATCAAAAATGTGAACCATAAAATGACCTTACATAGAAAACTTTCATGTGATGGACTAAAAGTCCAATTGGCTCCCACAAAGACAGCAAGAGACCACACTTAAAAGCACACACAGAGGGCCATATGATGCATTTGACAGAGCAGTCACTGGATATTGTGTCTGCCAGCTCGGCTGCCTTGCTGGACGGCTGTGAGCTCTTGGGGGTGGGGGTGGGTGGGGGGGCTGATGGCTGGATATCTGAGGGAAATACAGACGAAGTGCCAGTAAAGATGTGAGCCGGGGCTCAAACTGTGTGTGACAGAGGTCCCCTGCCTACAGCACTACAGCATGACAGCCCACTTTTCCAGCTTCGCTCCTGTCCTCCACCCCCAGCCCCCCACCCGCCTGTCTGTTTGCCCTCTCAGTCCTGTTTAATACATTATAAAAATTCACTGCTTTCTCTCATAGGCGCCACATAACCCATTTATCACTTTTGACATTGGCACAAATGACTATGGCTAAAGAGGAGGGATGGAACATGTGGCCCGTTTGTGTATTCAATCTGCAAACGCACAGAGAGTGGGGAGAGAGATTTGTCATAGAGTAATTCCCCTTCATGATGAATGGGTTTACAGATACGGCTGCTTCTACAGGTAAGAGGTGACTCTAAGTTAAGTTTTGAGAGTTGATGAAAATATTTAAAGGGACAATAGTGCATGTTTGACTTCCACGGGCTAAATGAAATGGAAATGCCCTTTTCCCCAGAGACTGTGTCCTGATTTCAACACGTATAAAACTCAAATAAATTGTGATGTCACCAACAGAGCTAAGTTATTTAGTGCCATTTTATCCTGGAGGATTTCATGTATTCCCTCATAAGGAGGAGTGTGGCAGAATAAAGAGCAGCATGCCTCAGTGCTGCCTGAGTGTAAAGGAGTCCTGGGCTTAATCCAAGGAGACACGGCACTTCTGTGTAGTTTCTGAAATACTGTAATGCCCTAAAAACGGTATTTAACCTCAGTCTGGTTAAAGAACCATGAAAACTACAAAGACATGTAGGCGTGTCTTTACCTCCCGAAACAACATATATGATTGTTTGGCATTTGAAGTTTGTCAAGATGATTAGCAATGCCACCTAAGCCTAGCTTAGCTTAGCGACTGAGGCAGATGGACAAAGCTAGCCTGGAAACATTACCAACACCACCCACAGGGATCAAAAACAAACTGTAACCAGTGTCTTTGTGCTTGTTTAAAAAAAAAAAAAAAGGGAGAAATAATTAAGTTTTTCAATCAAAAGTCAGGAACAGGATAGGATCACCTGATCACACCCATAACTCACAACGAGCTTGTTCGGGACCCTTTACACACTGGGTATTATCTGGTGTCACTCATGGCTAAGGCTGGCAACAGGCAGAGGTTACTGCAGGACGCAATCATTTTGGCAGCTAAACTCAACCAAATGGTTAAGATAAAACAAAGTTTCTGTGAAAAGACCACAACCTCCCTTTCAAACAGCTGAGGCCAAAAGACACTTTGTGCATCTCAGGCTCTTTTAACATCGTTAAATGGGAGAAGTAGATGTAATGAGAATGGGTGTCAGACCTGCCCCCGTAGTGCACCATGGCTGCATTCGCTCAGTCCACCACTTTGCACAAGTCAGAAATTACTAGTAGTGGTTTCTTTACCATCTCTGTGACACTCTTATTTTTAGTTAGGCTACTGGATGGATTTATAGACAAATTTATACTTAACATTACACAAAATGACCCTTAGAATTTAAACATCATTTTTAAGGCAACAATTTTTTATTAAAAAATCATATTTGGAATATAATTTTTTCACCCATACCCTCTATTTATAAACTATATAATGAAAAGATATGATATATAATCATGAAGTCTAAATCCAGAAGCATCTTGGTGCCATCCTCTGCTGAGTATTAAATGAGTAGTTGAGAGAAAAAAGCAGTAAATGAATGTGGGAAACCTGCACATAGCAATCAATAGCAGTGTAATTAAAGGGCCTGCGAGTCCTTTCTATAAAGCCATTTTAAGTTGCTCTGCTTCACTCGCCTCTCCCTCTGCGGCTTTGCAATATAATTTCCATGGAAATTTGGTACACTATTGGTATTTGTACTGACTGGGAGAGAATAAAACAGACGGAGTGAGAAGGAAAGAATTTGTATGCATGTTAGAAAATGACAAGACAGAGAAATTCAGACACCTCTGACTTTGTTAAAACACATTTTTCATCAAATGCATCTTTACGCCATTAATAGCTGCAAGATGAATGTGTGTGTGTCGTCAGTGTGTTTGTGTGTGTGTGTATGACAGAGGGGAGGACAAAGGTAGCATCTTGCTTGTATAGCCTGGTCCTCATTTTATAGTATTATTGCAATAATAAAGTCTTGCATACCCAGATCTATGTTCATATGTATGAAATTGTTATTAAATAACAACTAAAATTCAGTTTTAAGGACAACAACAAACAAGGAACTGCAAAACAACACAGGGAAAACAAACTGTATCATCAGTATCATCATTCGGAGTTTTGAAATATTGTCTCGCATTGTAACGGGATCTGACACTTTTCCTACTAAATAATGAGGGCCTGTTATATAATCAGATTATAACCAAGTCTAGTCTTAAAGAGGGTGTTACAGAGGGTAGCAGGAAAAAGCAAGTTAGAGAATTATGGGAAACTTAGTGTTCAGGAGATGTGTGATAGTGGCAAAAATAAATACAAAAGAATAACAAAAAAGGAAAAATAAAAAGTGTAGCGTTATAATATTTGCACTGTGTGTTGCATGAAAAGGAAACACTGCATATATCTAACAACATATATGCTTTGATTTTTTTTCCCCTATTGGGTTGTAAAACATTTAATTTTCCTTTTGCAATTGTATTGCTTATATCAACTTCTATAAGTCAGGAAGGCTGACTGCTTTCATATGATTTTATGTTGCTGTGGACTTTAAAGGAGACTGCTGCTCTTAAATGTTGATATTATCGACACTGTTACCACTGTTCCTGTTACCACTCAGACACCAGAGGTGGGAACTAACGACTTTCAGGCATCTGTACTTCACTTGACTATTTATTTTACTGATGACTTTTTAGTTTTACTTCCTGCATTTTAACACAAATACGTGTACTTTAAACTCTGTACGTTTTCAAATCAGGCTTGTTACTTCAGCTTTAATGCATCCTTGTGCGCCTTCAAACATCAAACCAAGGTCCTCCATCACCGAGGCCTATCGCACACAAAGAGATGAAAAAGGCAAACTCATATCATTTAGGCATCATTTACAGAGCTGTACTCAGGGGTTACAGCGGGCCGGAGCGATCCCGAACAGCGTTTTTGGTGCAGATGTCCATAAGTTGTGTTCGTGCTACTTCAGGATCTTGCTGGTGGTACAGAAGAGCAGCGAGCATTAAGGGGGTAATGTTTTTTTTATGTGGCAGATAATTTAAGAAACAACATTTCTATCAGCTCAACAAATATCCAACACAGTTTTTGTGCTGTTTGTCACACAGCGTGTCTGCTAGCTAGAAGGTCCAGCTGCTGTATTTCCAGGGAGAGAAAAGAGTGAGATAGCTTCACTCAGAGATGGAAGAAAGAGGACAGGAGAGAGGGTAGATTTAAATGGAAGGACTGGAAATTTAAAGCTTACATGCAGTGTTATCTTTCTTTAAAAATCTGGATCTGTGTACTTATGTTTTTTCATACTGTGAAATGTGCTGCAAAACAAACTGAGGTTCACTAACTTTGGGTTTATTAAAGGTTGCATGAAAGTACTCAGCAGCTTTGTGCAGGACAAACGGGTTAGCTGGCAGTACTGTGGTGAGTTTACAGTAAAGCTCTGTGCTGGTCATGGTCAGAGTTACAGGTTACGTCAGTGCAGCAGAGATTAGTTTGAATTCATTCACTGAATTCCACTTTGATGCCAACTGGATACTGTCAGTAATGACAGTATAAACAGTAGGGGATGGAAATCAGCCAAGAAACATCTGCTTGCATCTGGTTGAATTCAGTTGTGTAAATCCACACAGAGCAGCAGCGGCAGGTCAGCTGATCACAGCCTGCACACAAAGAAAATCTGCTGGAGCTCTCAACAGAAATTACAGTGATTATTTTTCCCACGCTGATCATTACAACCAATCGGGGGGCTCCCCCACTTGCAGAATCAACTCCTGACTCTACTAATTCTTCTGTTTACAAAAACGGTTGTATCCCCATGAACTAACATTAATTTATTATTATACTGATATAGATTCAGTGAGCTTTGGACAAAAAAAGAAGGTAGAATCGTCCTTCAGAGAGCTGCTTCTTACTTTCTTACTTATTTCAGAGCCTGTACTTTTTCACCTGTACTTGAGTAAAGAAGCTGAATCAGTATTTTAAATATCTGTAATTCTACTTGAGCCACATACTTTAAACATATTCTGTAATTCCAGTTTTTGACCTTTTGGAACGCACTTTTGGACTTATTAAAATGCAATCGTTTCCATTTTCACAGTTAGATGCAGCTCAATCCCGACAATGAGTAGAAAAGGTTTTAGGATAACAGTGATTTAAAACCAGATCCCCCAACACAGTCTCCCAACCTCAACTTCATCTAAAGGTTTTGGGATCAACATAGAAACAAGAGACCTTCCAGTATCACAGAGACTCATGTCTACTTTTTGTCTTGTTTTTATTTCACGTATGACTATAGGAATAGATCATGAGAATAAAAAGCATTTAGCCACAAATTTAGAAAAAATAGCTGTATATGGTCCAAAAAAGCCAATGAAAAGTGTACCTGCTGGGGTATGATGTGTCAGGAGAAGGTTATTAGTCACTGTCACATCTTTGCCAGTATCTGCGGTCGTTCCATCAGCTAATTCGGCGCGTACTCTGGCCTTGCAAGGCTTCTGACTTCAAGTCCAATAAGAAGTATGAACATGCATGATGCTGAAGTTGGATGCAGCAGGAAAGTGTGTGAAAGTGTGTATTTGCTGGCATTTAGGAGTGTAAATGTGTGTGTACAATTAATCAGCCTTGCCAGGGTAAACTGGGGTTTGCAACATGCCTTAGAGATAGTGATGGACTAGCTCGGTAATTGTCTGGTCAACAGACAGACCACTCAGATAAGAGTTGGCGCCAAAGCCCCGGGGCCCGATTTGGACAGGGTGTGCTCAGTGAATTAATCAATCTTAAAAGGGCACAAGGCATGGGGAAGTGACAACTATCAGACACACACACCCACACATACAAATGCAAGACCACAGAAAAGCACAAGGTATTAATTAACGTATTAATTAACCTAAGCAAGTAGACACGTAGTAAAGACAGTAAAATACTCAGGGTTCCAAAAAATAATCGAAAAAATTATGTAAAAGACAGAACGATTTTTAATCGGAAATTTCATAAATATATCCTCAAGAATAAAGATAAACAAGCTAAAAACTGAAAGAAGACATTCGGATATTGTTTCACGCTGTGGGTGTCAGGAATGTTTTCTTGCAAACACATTAACTACCAAAACGGTAATTATATCATTATAAAACAAACTGGTGTCTGGCAGATGAAACAATTAATAAGGTGTTTAAAATGTCTATGATCTGGTACGTGAAAGGTTGAATTGATGAATATTTTTTATTGTAGCACAAGAATAAAAAGTGCTATAATTGGCGGGCTTGCATGTTGCACAGCAAGCAGACAATATTGATTAATATCAAATGGATCACATGTAGTAAAAGCCAGAGCTTTACACAGGTATAATATTCATAGCTGGACACCACTGTAAATATGCACACGCGAAAAAAATTAATGCATGCACAAATTCACGCACACACGCATTCCTAAGAGTACTGTGAGGTCGACCACATCATCTCGTTAAGGTCTGGCGATCTCCGTGGAGGGCCCCAAAGCAATTAACCAATGGCCAGCCAATACAGCCAGCCTTAATTGAATGGGAATTAAAAGAGAAAATAAGGAGAAAAAGAATTAAGAAGAAAGAGAAAAAAATGAAAGGAGGCAGACAGATGGAAACAAATGATAGTCGGATCCCAAGAGTGGTCAGAGGTGCAGCCAATCGATTGGAGACAGATTACATCTCTCTCGCTTTCTCCCTTTGTCTTCCCTTTTGACTCGCTCCCTCTCTTGCAACTATTCTGTCCCTCTTTCAGCCTCATCTGAAGTAATGGAAACACTTTAAAAAGAAGCCTACCTTGCAAAACCACTGGCTCTACAATAACATCGCGCTTTGAAAATGCCTCTCTTTTAAGAGCAGGGACAAACACGCACACACAAACACTCACACACATTCAAAATGTCCACTCTGAAACCAACAGTACCCCTGCCAGAGCTGGAACAGCATCTGACAGCATTTGCTGCACAAAAAGCATCCACTGATTTGCCCCAGCAGAGACCTGAAAACAACTGAACCAAAATATCTACAAACCAAGACTCATGCTAAAGACACTCAAAACTGAAAATTTCGAAACCCCTTAAGGCTCAAGTTTAAAACTGAAAAACAACACAGCGAGTGTGATACACACATACCCAATCACTCAGTCAATACTGCTCATGTCTTCGGCCACTGGTTTTTGGGGGTGCATCACTCCGTCGGGCCACATGGGTGCATAAACGTGATGAACTGTGTGTGACGGTTATCTGTGCAACACTGGAAAAGGGCAGAATGCAGTGTTCCATTCAGTGGCCAGCTGCTTGGATTTATTGGGAAATAAATGGAAATAGACAGACCATACAAACGTTCAATAGGAGAAACGTGGACAACAAGAGCTGACGACTGAGTGGAGACTCCAGTGGGAGATAGAGGGCTCGGGCTGGGAGAGTGAGGGAGATGAGGGTGCTGATGTGGTAGGGGCCTGCAGTGAAGATGCTGAGATAAAGGGGATTTAAACTTTCACAAGCAGGAAAGAGGAAATTATCCCTTTATACTGTATCCAGTTCATTTTACATGCACTCTCGCATACACAAAGAGACACACACACCTCCATAGTCCTGCTTGTGTAGCAGTCGAGATGTCAAAAAAGCATGATGGCACACACAGAATGAGAGAAACTGTAGAGCTTTTTTAAAATGGATTTTTCATGGAGACACAGGACATGGAAACTGTTGTTGTTGCTGATTCACTGGCTATGATTAGACTGTTTGAAACTGTTAATACCACCCCACCCCACCCCACCTCCAAAAAAACCACAAACAACATGCGACCTGTGCTTCAACTTCCTGACAAGAAGACTCTGCATCTGAGACATAACTGATCATTTGTGTGACCAAAGGGGAAACTGTATGAGGTTTTTAATCGTGGTTCAGGTTCAGTTCAGTGGGGATCCAAATGCTCAGCAGGGAGAGTGTGATAACAAAAGAAATCTTTTATTGTGAACTTACTAGTTTGATGGCTCAAAATAAAAAGTCAAACTAAAGTTGGCTGAAGAGTTGCACAAGTCACAAAACCCAGCAAAACACCCAAGGAGAAAACAAAATATTAATTTTAAAAAAAGATAGAGGGGTAGCATTTTTGGACTGTTTTTTCAGGGCTTACATTGTAGCTTGCATTGAGAGCTTGCATTTGCACAATATTTCTAAAATTAGAAACATCCTGTCTCAAAGTGATGCTGAAAAGTTAATTCATGCATTTACTACTTCTAGGCTGGACTACTGTAATTCATTATTATCAGGCTGTCCTAAAAGCTCCCTGAAAAGCCTTCAGCTGATCCAAAATGCTGCAGCTAGAGTACTGACAGGGACTAGAAAGAGAGAGCAGATTTCTCCCACATTGGCTTCTCTTCATTGGCTCCCTGTTAAATCTAGAATAGAATTTAAAATCCTTCTCCTAACATACAAGGTCTTGAATAATCAGGCCCCATCTTATCTCAAAGACCTCATAGTACCGTATCACCCCAACAGAGCACTTCGTTCTCAGACTGCTGGCTTACTTGTGGTTCCTAGGATACTTCAGAGTAGAATGGGAGGCAGAGCCTTCAGCTTTCAGGCCCCTCTTCTGTGGAACCAGCTCCCAGCTTGGATTCAGGAGACAGACACCCTCTCTATTTTTAAGATTAGGCTTAAAGCTTTCCTTTTTGATCAAGCTTATAGTTAGGGCTGGATCAGGTGACCCTGAACCACCCCTTAGTTATGCTGCTATAGGCCTAGGCTGCTGGGGGGGGGGGTTGTCCCATGATGAGTGTTTCTTTTATTCTGTTGATACTTCACTCTTTATTTAAACATTAGTTATTATTAATCTCTGGCTCTCTTCCACAGCATGTCTTTTGTCCTGTCTCTCTCCCCTCAGCCCCAACCGGTAACAGCAGATGACTGCCCCTCCCTGAGCCTGGTTCTGCCAGAGGTTTCTTCCTGTTAAAAGGGAGTTTTTCCTTCCCACTGTTGCCAAGTACTTGCTCATAGGGGGTCGTTTTGACTGTTGAGTTTTCTGTGTTATTCTTCTAGAGTCTTTACCCACAATATAAAGCGCCTTGAGGTGACTGTTTGATTTGGGGCTATATGAATAAAATTGAATTGAACTTAACTGAACAGAGAGGCAACTATGAGAAACCACCAAAACAGGTATGGTTTTACAGGTGGAGGCCACTTTTTCATTAGTTTTTCATTTGGCTAGGGTCAGTGTCACTGCTGGTAGCATGACGCAATAGCTGGACCCTACAGAGGTTGCACAGGTAGTCCAACTCTCTTCAGCTCCTCAGTGGAGACGGACGCACTTTTTTTTCCCTCCCCAGCCCTTACTTTTTTATCCTGCTTTGCTGCTTAGAGCCTCTCTTCACAAAGCTTCTGAACTAGAAATTATAATTATGGATCTGGTCAGCTGGTCTCTCAACGCCATTATTTTGATCAAATTTTCACCATGGGGAGATTGGGGAAAAGAGAACCCTATTCCCTCTTATCCAATTGACATTCCCGGCTGGCTACGTTATGGATTCCTGTGTGGGTGGAAGATGACGTGCCTGGCTGTACTGTCGATGGAGGACATACACATTCGGCTTACTGACACTAGGATTTCTCGGAATTGGACCTGGAGACTCCTGGCTTGTCGCTACAATTCAGGAAGTCTGGGCAGCTGTTGGACCGTGGTAAGGCTGATTATGACGGGTTATGCAGAAAGGTACAGACTCAAACTCAGACTCAGTAAACCTGGAGCTGATTGGAGGAATTAGATCTTGGAGGGGTACCTGTTTCTGCACAGCGAAGGATTGAACAAGAGGATTCGGATGATTGGATTTCTTCGCCACTGAGAGGTCCCAGAAAGACTAAAGGCTGTCAACAGATTAATCAGTACAGCCTGTTCCAGAACAAGTCGTAGAATCAGGAATTTGTCTTCCTGGTGTCCTTGGACTGCTGCTTATCTCAGTCTTCTCCTGGATGTTCTGGAAACAGATGCTCTACACCCCCCTGTCCTGTCTTCTGATCTGTGTTGGACTGATCTCCCTGACCTAGCTGCTGATCAACATTTTTTCCACCTCTTATCAGAACTGTTAGCCGAGGAGGGGAGTTTGACTCAGCCCTACAGTAGCCCGACCCCACCTCGCCTCCGTAACCCATCAGCAGCACTGGTGTCCGGCCCTCTGAGCAAGGAGGAACAGGATGAGCACTGCAGAGCTACAAAATGACCTCCAGCAACCACTGGTATTAATGTCTCTGACAAAACGATCAGAAACAGACTTGAGGGTGGCCTGAGGGTCCAACGTCCTCTAGTGGGCGCTGTGCTCACTGCCATAGAATACCAGAACTGGCAGGTCCACCACTGGAGTCCTGTGCTTTTCACAGATGAGAGCAGGTTCACCCTGAGCACATGTGACAGACGTGACAGGGTCTGGAGAAGTTGTGGAGAACGTTATGCTGCCTGTAACATCGTTAAGTGGTTAAGTGGGTCAGTGATGGTCTGAGGAGGCATATCCATGGAGGGACACACAGACCTCTACAGGCAACAGTACCCTGACTGCCATTCAGTCCTGCGCTCCTCCTGGTGCACTGCAATGCCCTGATCCTTGTTTTGCTAGAGTATGCAGAATATTCCTGGAGGAGGAAGTTATGCCATTGACCTCATGGCCCCAGTGCTCGCCTGACCTAAATCCAATAGAAGATCTCGGGATGCTGCCAGGTTTCAGCGATGCCCTTATCCAGATCTGGGAGGAGATCCCCCAGGACACCATCCATCATCTCATTAGGAGCCCACTGTCAGTTATGCATACAAGCATGCGGGGGCCATACAGACTAGTGAGTACCATTGTGAGTTCCTACAATTAAATTTCGGCCAAATCGACTAGCCAGCTGCATAATTTTTTCACTCTGATTTTTGGTGTCTTTAAATTCCGCCCTCTGTATGTTATCATTTTCATTTCCATCAAATGATATGACATCCTTTCCTTTCTAACACATTACCCAGTCCATATCAGTGTGAATATCAGCATGATGTTTTTTCCTCCATTGAAATCGACATGTGGTCGAAGAGTTCCTTAGATTTTTTTTTGAGCAGTGTATTTTGCGCCAGCACTCTCCTCTTTGAATAAAAAAAGATAATATGAGCATGGCAGGAAAATATCCCTGCCATGCTCTTGTTATCTATTCTTCTCTTTCAGGCAAATGGAAATTAATCCTTCCTGCTTTTATTTCCATCTTGTTTTTCTTTCTTTTTTTTAAATTACTTTTTTGTGCAGATTGTATAAAAAGACACAAGCCTTCTTTTAAATAGAGAAATTACTTGGACATTCCTTGCCTTTCTCTGCCTTTGGAGAAAAGTGGAAACCTTAGTTAAAAGAAATGATCTCTTATCACTCCATCCACAGTTTGTGTGGAAAATAGGTTTCAGTAGCTCTTGGAGCTTGCCCTTGCATCTCTTCTCTAAATGCATTCACAGTAGGTTAATTAACATCAGTATCTCTCCAGCAAACGTGGCTGTGCGGTTCCACAGAGGGCAGGTGTGAATAAACTTTGGGGCTGTGTGGGCAGGGCAAACAACACTTATCCCGTGCAGGCCCCAGGTAGGTGTGCCCACATAGAGCCAAGAGCAGTCCTGCCCTTTGGGGCCCAATTATGGGTTTTCTGTGGGCAATCTCTTAGAAAACCCATATGGAGTCCATGTAAACTAGCCCACGGGGGACCCATAGCAAGTATTGCCCTTTTGTGCCTCCCCAGAGGGAACTCTATAAGCACCCCACAGTGGGCTTGCCACTTGGGAGGAAACAGAAATCCCTATGGGAATGTGCCAGGAAGGGTATCCAGTGTAAAAATCTGCCAAATCAAATATGTGGTGCTACGTGCTGTGGCAACTACTTGTGAATAAACGAGTAGCTTTTTATCCCTTCTTTGAGCAAATTCTGGTCCGCTCTCCATACCAGTAGGTGGCGATAATATCCCATGGGACAGCCCACTGTTGCCCCCGGCACTGATGTGAAATGGATACAGTACAGACCTACAATGAGCACCCCTGTGGGCCTCTCTCTGCTTAAAGTGGGCAATCCACAGTCAGCACACGCTATGTGTGAACTGCCCTACAGTGCTCACTGGTGGGCAGCCCACTGTGCCATGTGGGTCTGCCAAGTGGCTGTTTGCTGGGTCACTGATGATGACCTGACCAAGAACCAAGTCACATTTCACAGCAATCAAAACTCTGCAGCAATGAAAATACTGTAGTTTAAGTAATTAAAGAGGAAGGGCAGCATAAAACTGCAATAAAAGGTGGACAATAAAAGAAAAGAGAGCAAGTGTAAACATGGATGCAAATGTTTTGAGCAGCCTTTTTTTTTTTTTTTTAAATATTTCACTGAAATGAATAAAGTAAAGAATCTAGAGAACTCAGCCCCGTGGTGAATACGACAACTTCCAACATATGGAGTTACTTCTGTTCTTCTTGTCATTCTTTATCTGCACGCTCACTGCTCTCTTCAAACTAGCTGCACACTTTTGATTAAAGTTAAAGAGCTATTACCTTGTGAGTTAGAAAAGCTGAAAAGCCACTGAAGCAGCACTCAAACAATGAAAAGGCATTTAAAAATGAATTCCAGGTTGCTACTATTGCCACTGCAAATTAGTTTTACTGCCTTTCATAGAACTTGTCAACATATTCTTCAAATTAAAGGGAAAACTATATTGTCTGATAATCCCCATTAGTACAAAGAACAAAGTAATTATACATCATGCTTTAGTTAGGATAGGCCCAGGAAAACATAATTCAATTTTTTTATTGTCCAATTAAAATGATAAGCTCCAGGGTAAGGTCAGAGGATGCGCAATGTCATCATTTAACAAATGTTCAGTATCAACACAGTCCTGTGTAAAAGCCCCAAAAAGGGGGGAAAATATATATATATGTGTGTGTGTATATATATATATATATATATATATATATATATATATATATATATATATATATATATATATATATATATATATATATATAAAATCCCAGCTCGCCCCTTCAGGCAGTCTCTTTCCTCCAAGTTCAGATCCTCTACCAGAGGCCTGGGAGCTTGAGGGTCCTGCTCAGTATCTCAGCTGTTCCCAGGACTGCACTCTTCCGGAGAGAGAACTCGGATGTTGTTCCAGGGATCTGCTGGAGCCACTCTCCCAGTTTGGGGGTCACTGCCCCGAGTGATCAGATTACCACGGGGACCACTGTTACCTTCATCCACATCCTTTCCAGCTCCTCTCTGAGCCCTTGGTATTTATCGAGCTTCTCGTGTCCCCTCTTCCTGATGTTGCCGTCACTTGGTATTGCAACGTCTATCACTACGACCTTCTTCCTCTGTTTGTCCACCACCACAATGTCCGGTTGGTTAGCCATCACAAGTTTGCCTGCCACACTGAGCCCGTCTTGCTGCTACAGCTCCTCCACCAGTCGTGGAAAACACTCATATTCTGCTGTCTTCAGTGAAACAGGTTATTCTTTGTTTACTGTCTTGGGATAAATCAGGGCAAAAATATTAAAAACCTAAAATAAATATTCAAATACATGGTGGTACAGAACTGTCAGTGGATTGCCTTTATTTGGTGTCAGTTTGACCACTTAAAGGACTTTACAAGTCACTGATATATACACTGTAGTTAATTATTAGAGAAACAGCTGCTTACACACCAGCGTTAAAGCATTCTGAAATAAGCTGTGCTCATACCTTTTTAATGTTAACTCCTCGGCCTCTCACTGTTGGCTTCCTTCTGACTTTCTTTTCCTTTTAAGAAGCTTTAATAATATTTTTAAACTACTTGACTGAAATTTTAGCATATGTCCTCAGCATCAGCCTAATGATCACATTTGGAAATAAAGTATTTTTCCTCAGAGATGCTCGCTATACCATTTGTCCCTTTCAGCAGGAAGAGGTTAGTTGTAATAATATTTTAGATGCAAGTCTTTCTTAATTTGTATAGTAATACACGGATGTAGGTACAGATGATGTAAAATGTAGGGTAAGACTTCTTCTTATAGACATGATATTGTTAAATTAAGTGCCAGAAATAAAAGCCCTCAAAATGGTCAAACCTGAATCTGAACAATCTGTCTGCCAACATCCTTCAAAGCTGTGGCACATTTAAATAAGATCCTCCCTAATAACACTATGGATGCAGCATTGTTGCACTTTGTGTTCCATCAAATTGGGAAAATTTATAGTTTTTAATAACATCAATAACTCATTGTTTTAAGGCTGTTATTTCACTTTAGAGCAGGTGGAAGTAGACAAACTTTGGCCTGGTAACGTGCACGGGTCGACTCCGTACATGCCACGGTTATTTATTTTTGCCTTAGAATTGTGGATGAATAATCTAAATCAGTATTGAGTAAAAAACTGCTAATATTACTGCATGAAGGGTACTTTATTTACAGCCAGAGACGGTCGGGTTAGAATGCCGCTCTTCCTAAACTCCCCGGTCATGGCGCAGTCCAAACGCACCACAGTCTGTGACGTATGTCCTACGTCAGCATGTACAACACTAGGTGGACAACACACCACTACAGCACGTTTACTGTAACCTGTTACTGCAGTACAAAGTACACAGAGCAGCTCATTAACCTTTTTAAAACCGATCCTGAGATTCTGATTCTTTCCGGGGCTTTTAGACGCCGTCAGCCATCAGCTGGTGCTCCACCGATGAGTTAGTTAGAACTCTGGTTTTGGGCAGCACCTCATCTATTATCCTTCCATTGGAAGACATTTGACTTTGGTTTGCACGGCATTAATTTATCATACACACTGTGATTCTACTACCATGACTTTGTGTGCAATTCACAAATCTAGAAAAGGATGAAAGCATATTATATAAAAATATACAGAAGATTTAAAGAGTACATGCTGCTTTTTTAAATACTTCCACGGGCCCTTAGAGCTGCAGTGGAGACGAGGGATTTGGGTCACATCTGTGAGTTAACCGAGCCACGTGTGCTGGAAATTCCAGGTTATGAACTCCAAGAGTCGCCGTAGAGTGTGGCTGACATGGAGGCACAGGCAGGCGGTGATGGAGGTCATTCATTTGAGTGCGACAGACGCAGCAACTCAAACACATATTCATGCAGTTAAAATCTAGACTCTCTTTTAGCATTTTGATATTTTCTTGGGTTATGTAACTTTATCAGCCTTTTTAATGTTCTAAACTTTTCTACTTCATGGTTCCTTATAATTAAAAAATAGGCCTACATCTATGACAAGAGGGCGTTTGGTAATGAACAAGAGCACCGCACTGTATTAATGCTGAAAAAACAAACAAACAGATGTAATAATGATGTGACCTTGACCTCCAGAAGTTGACTTCTGCATCATGTCTTGAAATGGAGAATAATCATGCAAACTTTCATCAAAATCCTTCAAACTATTTCTTAGATATAAAGTGGACATGAAAAAAAACAAAAATAATGATTTAACCATATGACCTTGACCTTTGACCCCAGTGACCCCATGTACAATCCCTATGTTGATTTGGTCATACGCTATCTACTCATGAAGTTTGGTAAGAGTAGGCCGAACAGTTCTCGTGTTATTGAGCGGCCACTTCACGCCGCCCGCCTGCCCACCATGGGTGATCACGGGCATGCAGTGGTTAATAAATATTTTCCTAATACTTTTAAAAGTCTTATTTCCGAATCAGGTCCGTAACCTGGATGTCTCATTTCAGACTGATATCCAGTCAAATGATGGAGAAAGGCAGCAGATCCTGATATTGCTCAAACTTGAACTAAAGATGATTCAAGTGATGATTTAACATGTAAACATGGTTTTAGTAGGTATTACCTCCGCCAAGGAGCAGGTATGCATGTGTGCCTCATTCTGTCAGTGAACACGATGGCTTGGAAAGTTTTGAAAAGGTCTTCAAGGTCAATTTAATTATGTATTGGTTGGATATTGACAAAAAGCCTTACAGCTTAGACACTATGAGTCTTACAAGTGTGGTGTGTATTAACATATAGAAAGTACCATACAAAAAGGTCAAATATCACCTCACATTTGACCTCTGACCTCACTTTTACATTTCTGCCTTCCTTTCAGAGAGTGAGCTGTCCTGGCGGACGTTTGCAGTCCGAGTGCTTCTTGTTGGTTTAACATTGTTGCTAATTATTTTTCTTGTGATCATCTAATTTTTTAAATCAAAGAATTGCTTCAGCTCTAGTCTGAATCAAATCTAAGAAGGGCATCTTTAGTGTAATTATAGACACATTGTGACATGCCCTGGTACTGGACTCAAAACGATTGAAGGGGAGCCCTGCAAAGCTTGTAATTGGATTGCAGCAGGACACCTGCAGGACAGATAATATGCTGTCCACTGCTTGCTCGTGTCTGACGCTTGTTAATGGAATGTTTTATTCCTTCAGAATGAACTTACCTGCTCACACAAATAGAATCACTTTCTGGATCTGCACAAACTGGTTGATATTTGTGACACTGTTTGCTGTTTCTGAGTGCTCAGCTTTTCTCTAACTCCAATCAGCTGAAGCAAATGGCCACCAAACCCGAGCCTGGTTCTGCATAGGGTCATTTTATATTAAAAGTGTAGCCAAGTACCCCCACAAAGGAAATTACTGAGTTTCTCTGTGTATTAGCCTACTGCAGGGTCCAGAGTAGGAGTGTAAGCTTGGCTAATATACCACTAACAGCAGATGCACCAGTAGCAATTAGCCACAGTAATGAAACCTTTTAGCTCCACCGTGACTATCACTTAAATTTCCTGATGTGTCTCTTTCTCCTTTCTGTGTTCTTACGTTCTGCTTATACTGTTCCACTTCAAACAACATTTACTAAGTTTTTTATCCATCTGTGAGGACTGTAATGACATCACAGCAGCAAACAGTACTGTCAAAAGCTTCCACGGGACCTTTGAGCTGCACTGCAGCTCTGGAAGTAGGTTAGTGACTACATGGGATGACAGAAATCTGACTCAACACCATGAGTGTGTTTGTATTCAGCGTCAGTGTAAGAAAAGTGTCACCCTGAGTGTTGGCATCTCTATGTTAAGTGTCCTGTGGTTTGGTGTAATAGCGATAAAATTGTAAAGATTTTCATTGATTGGTGTAGACTAACTATTCTAAGAGGGTGGTTGTGGATAGAAGATAGACAATGCCAGTCAAGAAACACAGACCCCAAACCCACAAGGGCCATCCTGAGGCTTTGGGAAACCGCTGGAACTTAGCTGAACTGTTAGATCAATAGCCTTGCTTTTAAGCACAACGTCTCCTTTATCACAGCACCTGGTTTAATCCAAACACAGCATAACATCTTCTGTCAATCATACAGTATGCTCTGGGCACCACTCTATTCATGCATGTTGTAAATTTTTATTTATGGTAGATTTTTATTATGTTTTTATTGATTAAAAAACTTCATACTTTTGAAAATACTGACAAATGATTATCTGCAGCTTTGCCTTCCTGTAGTTTGTGTGCTTACCTGTGTTGGGAGGCATTGCTAGGGGAATACAAGTGCCTTCCTGGTCTGTGGATGGTGAGGACAACAATGTCTTGGCAAGGAGGGCAGAGATGGGCTGAACCAACAAAGACGTCAGGCTTCCTCCAGCTTCTTTTGGCAACCCAGCTAAAGGAAAAAAAAAAAAACAGAAGCAGAAACCTGAGAGACAACAACAAAAACAGAGTCAGCACTAAACAGACTGTCTCTGTCGTTACTGAGGCAATATAAACCCTTCAGTCACACTTCAGTCACTTGCTATAGTTATTATATATTGTACTGTGATATTCATTTTCTGACCCTTCCTACCTAAAAAGATTATGTAGGGAGAAGATTATAGAAGATTCTACCAAATTCCTGTAATGTGACCAAAGGGGACAATACATGGAATCCCTCAGGGTTCTAATTTGGAGTCCCTACTATTTACTAAGCTTACACTGAAAACATTCAGAAGTTATGGTTGTTTTTTATTGTCATAACACCAACTGCATTTGCTAAAACCTTGGACTTAAAATGATTGATAGCATTTATGTAGGCATGAAAAAATTTACATTATTATTCTTAAAATGCTAATTTTATTTTTATTTTAGATGTTTATTCTTGATGATACACTACAATAAAAACAAAATAATGTGGCTATTAGCCCTTCATCCCCAAAAATTTGGGGCACATTTACTGTAACTATAGCGCTTAGCCAACTCTGAACTTCCTCCTGAAACTTCAGAGCTGGACTAATAATAAAAAAATGCAACTAATAATTAACTGACAAACTGACAAATGACGCAGACATTTTGATACACAGAGAACTAACTGAAACTAATGATGGTGAGGCAACCAAAGCAGGGAAACAGAAGAAGTTATTACTAAAATAACACAGGAAGTGAGTACAAAGAAATTAACGCATAGACAAAACAGAGGGAGACAGAGTATAGAATCACAGACAAAGGTAAAATAAAAATAAGAATTCAGAAAAACCCAATAAAAACTAAACACTGGTTTTAAGCCGTTTTCCCCATTTCCTGACCCGAGTTTAATATACTAAAAATAATAGGAGAGATTATGAGTATAATATAGACTGTACAGTCAGTACAGTTCAGGATAAGCAGTACAGCTACAACAAGGCTTAACTGGGCAGTTTGTTGTTACGAGACGCAGCATTTAATTGGTTAATTACACAACTTGAAACAAAACAACAGACTTCCTATCATCAGCTGATATTTCAAGACAGTTCAAATATAATAATGCCTTTGACTTATACAGTGCTTTTTCACGGTACTCAAAGCGCTTTACAATCCTGTGCACCATTCATTCACACCTCAATCATACTTGGTGGTGGTAAGCTACTAATGTAGCCACAGCTGCCCTGGGGCCGTCTGACAGAAGCGTGGCTGCCAATTCGCACCTACGACCACACAACCACATTCACACTTAGGCAACGTGGGTTAAGTATCTTGCCCAGGGACACAATGGCGGCACACGCTCAGACGGGGACTCGAATCCGTGACCCGCTGGTTGCGAGGTGAGCACCTACCCACTGCGCCACTGCCACCCACAAGTATGTCTTTTTGTGTAGTGTGAAGAGCATATGTACAGAAATATCATTTATCTTGTGCTACCCCCTGCACAGGATACTAGTCATCAAAACAAAAATGACATCGAGCGAATAAAAACTGAAATCTGCCACATGATGGAAGAATAAAGTATTTGTCTGCACCATACGCTTCTTATTTCAACATTCAGTGGATCATTATGGGCAGCAGGGTCTGATCAGCCTATCTGTACTCTTATCACTACCAGGGACGCTGTTTGTCCTTCACAGGCTCCCATCCGTCCAGGGAAAAGGTGTGTCTGCGTTTCAGGGCACCTGTTATATTCATTCCCATCACCATTGTGTCTTTCTTTGGTCTTTTTGTCCTTCCAGTCTAAAACATCCAGCCCATATGGACCGTTCAGCCATCTCATTTTGCTCTGTGCTCACTAAGAGAATAAAATTTGGTCCTTGTCGTTGCATATGGTCCATGCAGGTGCAGTTCAGTGCACCCGGGTACTGGGTGAAGATGTATATAAAGACTTGCACTTGTCTGCAACACTGAAAGGCTTAAAAAAATAGCAGGATACTGTTGTACACCTCCATTAACCACTGCTGCAAAAATCCAACAATCACTTTCAGATTCATATTGTTTTCTAATTCTGGTAAATTAAAAAAATGAGATTCTCATTTAGGAAAGAAGGACAGCCTGTAAACTATAAAAGGCCACTTTAAATGGGCTGTACCACACCACAGCAGTGAGAGCGCAGGAAGGCTAAACTTCTGATTTATCAGCTACGTTCTAATCCTCACTTATGGTCATGAGCTCTGGGAAGTGAGTGAAATAATTAGACTGTGGATGCGAGCAGCTGAAACGGGTTTCCTCTGTAGGGTGGTTGGGCTCAGCCTTAGACGCAGGGTAAGGAGCTTAGAGTAGAGCCTCTGCCCCTCTGCATGAAAGAGAGTCAGCTGAGGAGTTTCAGGCATCTCCGGATGCCTCCTAGATGTCTTCCTTTGGAGGTCTTACTGGCACACCCAGCCAGAAAGAGGCCCCAGGGTAGCCTGTGATCACATTGGAGAGATTATATAACTCATCTGGCCTGGGAAAGTCTCAGGATCCCCAGGAAGGACTGGAATATGTTGCTGGGAAGCACAACATCTGGAATACCCTGCTGCTGCCAAAGCTACCCAACCTCAGATAAGAAGAGAAGGAATAGGCAGATGTATATGTTATACTTTAAAAGAAATAAAAAAAAGCACATATGGTATATTCATTCAATACCTTCTGGTTACCATTTGAAAGAAAAAAGTTTCAATGAGTGCAGCGATTTGACATCACTAAACAATAAAAGAGTCATTAACTGGTTCATTTTTCTACAGTATGTAACAAACTGGAAATAAAGACAATGACTGCATTTGATTTGCAGCATATCTGTGATGTCTAATTACGTAGCAGTAGGTGTACAGATGTTTCGATCCACATCAAATGCACATTTTTTAAATTGAATATATTACAGTGCCTTGTGAAAGTATTCGGCCCCCTTGAACTTTTCAACCTTTTGCCACATTTCAGGCTTCAAACATAAAGATATAAAATTGTAATTTTTTGTGAAGAATCAACAACAAGTGGGACACAATAGTGAAGTGGAATGAAATTTATTGGATGTGTCAAACTTTTTTAACAAATAAAAAACTGAAAAGTGGGGCGTGCAATATTATTGGGCCCCTTTACTTTCGGTGCAGCAAACTGACTCCAGAAGTTCAGTGAGGATCTCTGAATGATCCAATGTTGTCCCAAATGACTGATGATGATCAATA